>JAAOAW010000406.1:0-82983 GCA_013186925.1 Fusarium succisae
CCGTTCTCCCGGGCGTAATAAATACTACTACTACTACATAAGGTCAAGGCAAGGGTAAAGAGGCAGACAACAATTAAGGTTTTGTATCATAGCAACAGCAGAGGTAAGTTCAACAGGGGTCCGAGAAGGATAAGTAAATAGTTAGAAAAACAACCAGCCATCCATATCAGATAAAAACCAAAGACATCCAGCCACAATGTTACCATTTATTAAATTAACCGAGTATCCATTTGTGATTTGTACAGTATGCCGTTATGCATATGTCACCAAGGAGATTGAATCGCATTTAAAGAAGCACCATAAGAGCATCAAAGCAGCAGTCAGAAGAGAGATTGCCCAGCAAGTCAGGGATTTGCCCGGCATGATTGATGAGAGAAGAGGGTTGTTAACGTGGCCAACGCCACCGCCGACGACCGACCCGATCCCATATATCCACCCGCCGGTCCCCGATAACTTAGGTTGTGGCGAGGAAGGGTGTTGGACCGTAGTTGGCACCCCGCGAGGCATGCAGGAGCATTACCGTACAAAACACAGATGGAGCAACCCGCGCGGGAGAGGAAGGAGGATTATGCACCAGCCCATAGACCCGAGAGAGGTGCCATGGCGTACCGGCGTCCAGAGCCAGCGGTTTTTCAGTAACGGGCCGGGCAGCAGTTATTTCGAGGTCGGGTTTGGGGCGCCAGCCACCCAGACGGCCGATGAGGCCACCATGATGGAGCGGACGGTGCGCGCCATGGAGCAGAAGCAAGAGCAATTCGAGCGAGAGGATAGAGAATGCATCAAAGCCGCCGACGCAAGGACAGATGCAAACGCGTGGTTAGAGCGTGTAGGATGGGCCGACCATTTGCAGGGTTTAGATGCGGAAGCCATAAGACAGTTGACAGACCCGGTCGGCGAAGAAGAGCATGTTTTGCAGTTAATCCAGGACAGCATCATGCGGGTCATGTTACAGGCACGGATTACAGCCACACCCAGCACGGTCGGCAGCCAGGCGTTATTCGAAGTACAACGGAAGGAGGTAGACAAGAAGCCGCGGCGGCCATTCGACAACCGAGTCGAAGAAGACACATGGGCACGGTACACAGCAGTTTGGGTCAAGTTGATATGTTATATATATCGTGCCGAGACCATGGAGGACAACGAGAGGCCCGGATTCCGATTAACGAAACGACAGGGGGATACGATGGATAAGTTGACGGGGTTAATAGAGGAGTATATTGAAGACCCCGAAGCCAACCCATTAGATGAGGAGCGCGTGGATGAGTTGACGTTGCAGGTCGTCATGGCATTGTTAGATCATAGATTAACGGCAGGCGAGTACCGCAGTGGCATCATCAGTGGGTTGGCCGTGTTGGGGATCCGCAAGGACGGTGGTTGGGTGGACGTGATGGATTACACGCCCATATATTCAGCGGTGATCAAAGTGGCGCGGGCCATGGTTGTGTACGAGTCATATCGGGAGAGGAAGGCGGAGGTGGAGCGGTTAATGCAGGAAAAACAGTTAGATGAGGAAGACGCAGAGGAGGAGGCGATCAGCATATTCCGCATCGTGCGTGAAAAGGTGCAGAGGTTCATGACGGTGACGTCCAAGGAGACATACGCCGAGCCAACGCCGATGGATTGGATATACGAGGCCCGCACATACGGCATGTATATTCGGTTCAACACGCCAGCAGGCGGGACCGTGGATTGGGATGGCGATCATATCACATATAGAAAGACACGGTTCCGGATGGCCGCGTTGACCGAGATGTTACATGCATTAACGAGGGAGGCGAGGGAGCATTTAGCGACGTTGACGATGGTGGAAGACGTGGACCAGTTACCGCGAATCTCGTGGAAGGAGGTGGAAGACGATCACAGTGAGGACCGGATGGGGTATTCATTTTTGACCGACGAACGGAACCGTGAGTGGGTAAAGAGAGGTAAGAACTGGGTGATGAACCAGATCATCGACACGCAGCCAGACGGGCAGGGCCAGGCACGACGCAAGGTGTGGATCGACAACGGCAGAAGGGACGGAAAGCCATTCCAAGCCCGGGCGGTACAGTCATATGGCCAGACATTCAACGGGTTCATGGAACGAATGTTCATGTTGATGCATATGATGAGCCAGCCAGCACGGATACCCGAGATGTCGGTCGATCAGTTGTGCAAGTAGGGACAGGGTTGGCGGGATGGTGAATGTCTTTGTCAAATTCAAGCGCCGACCAGAAAATGACAATTAAAATCTGACAAAAATCAACAATAAGGGACAAGCATATAAAAAGTAGATAGAAGCGTAGTCCAAGGCGTAATTAAATGACTAGCAAGTACCAAATCCATTTTAATATTGATTCGCGCCTTCTATCTTATTTTCTATCCCATATTCCATCATCAATCCAGTTCAAGACTCAGGCCTGTCAAAATGCTGCTTACTAAATACCGTTACACCCTTGTTCGTGGCTCACGGCAGCGACATGTCGTTGCGTTTAAACGCGTACGGTACCCTACTCAAGAATTATCGACAGAAACGCATTGCGTTTCCTGTTTTTGGCCAATCATCGTCTAGCATTTTCGCCCCATATTTTTCCCAATGGAAACGCACTGCGTTTCTCATACCGCATCCATGAAATTAGAAAACCTAAAACAAGAAACGCGTCGCGTTTCCGTCGGCTGACCCCTGTAGAGTTTAACAACTTGGCTACCCTAGACCTAAGCAACAACATTCATTACCATCGTTTACTCACCTTCCTTTGTCATCACACTTTCTTGGCATACAAGTGTTAAGAAAGTGGCCCTGTCTACACCTAAATCCTTAACAAGTGCACAACAAACGCCTCGATTTGCGCTTTGCGCAGTCGCAAGCCGCGGCGATGGCCTCGTTTTCGACGAGCCCGCCCGCTGCCCCAGACCCCTTCGATTTAGGGATCCACACTCCCGCTAATCTGAATCGAGGAGCCCGTGCAGCCCTCTTACAGAACAGCCCTGCGGCCGTGAACGGCACCATTGGTGTTTTACCCGTTCCCAGGCAGATGGCCCAGACACCATCTTCACCACTTATCGCCGCCACCGCTGCTGCAGCTACGGAAGAAGCTGCGCGTGCCAACTCACCATCGATCTCTGAACAACAACCAATCTCTATTATCGAGTCGGCCAATGATCTCGCGCGAGAACACGCGGAAAAGTACAACGCCAAGCTGATGGTCTTTCAAACCTTCTGCGCCAAGTTTGAAGAAGCGGCTCAGCAATTCGCTACCGGACCGCAACGCCGTTTCGCTAGACAACTTGCGGACCGCTTCCTCGGCATCTGGAAACGAGAGCTCTCCGGCTCCGGCCCTACGACCCCCAAGCCCAGCTACAGCAGCGTCGCCGCTATCTCGCTTCCCGCTGCCCACGTTCGCTCAGCCCACCGCCACCATCAGCAACACCATCAGCAACAACAGCAGCACCGACAATCCGACCCACCTCATCGCCAAGGGCAACAGCCGACCATCACCCCACTCCGACAAGATCTCCGTGTCTTCATCCGTCTAGAAGCCGGAGCCCCGGCCAGGGCCCACAGTGGCTATGCCATCCGGTCCTTAATCCGGGAGAAACTCGGCGCCGTCTCGGACAAGATCCGACAGGTGTTCCAGGTCCGGTCTGGATGGGCCGTCTTGGCTGCCGACTCGGCAACACGCGACTTTCTTGTAGAAAAGCAGGCTGAATGGGCCGCTGAACTGAAGCCTATAGCAGTAGAAACGAACAAAGAATGGTTCACCTATGTGGTCTCAGACTTTCCCAAAAGACTGACCGACTTTCACGGTAATGAGGTGGATAGTGACAGCATCGTCAGCGATGAGATAGAAATCCAGACGGGGCTCAAGCCTGTTGACATACGCCCGGCGCGACAATTCTCGGACAACCCTTTGACCAAGGCCTTACTTGTGTCCTTTCTGAAGCCCACAAAGAGATTCTGGTCGCTGTTTGGCAGCAGCACGGCCAGACTTGTCGACAAAACTGACCGGCTAAGACAGTGTGAGACGTGCTGGGGCTTTCACTTTGACCGCAACTGTCATAGACGGCCAGTTTGCCAACGCTGTGGCAAGATCGGCCACTCTACTGATGACTGCGCTGCGCCAGAACAGTGCATTAACTGCTTGGGCCCTCACCAGGCTAACTTTCACAGGTGCCCAGCTCGACCGAAGAAAGTGCGCGGCGTGCTGCACCGACTCACCAAAGAGCAACGAGGACATGTCCGGACCGTAGGCGCGGAGGCATACCGACAACGACAGCGAGAAGCACAACCGGAAATGCACCAAGAAGCCCATCACAGCACGTATGAACGACAAGGCGAGGATGCCGCATCACAAGAGCAGCCGAGCGTTCGTGCCCCAAGCCCAGCTATATCAGGAGCACCATCGTGCATCATGGTGGCCACAACGCCCCAGGTCGGTTACGAAGCAGAGGAGGAGCCTGAGCATCCCAGGCCGGGCTCACCGCGAAAACGCCGAATAGTTCTCATCACTCGTCCTCATGACTAGGAATAGACACTCGCAGACACGAAGGAACGACAAGAAGCCGCTCAGGATCTTTCAGGCCAACGTCGGAAAGATCCCCCCGGCCCACGACTGCGCCCTGGCGCTGGCCGACTCGGAACGATATGACATTGTACTCCTGCAGGAGCCGTGGACGACTCATACAGATACCCGCTTTCTGACCAAAACTCACCCGGCATACGACACATTCACGCCAGTCGACATGTGGAACAGCAACGACACTCGGCCTAGAGTCATGACATATGTCAGGCGAGACCCAAGATTTCTCGCCGACCAGATCCGGCCCTTTCAAACTCGCGATATTCTCTGGCTCACAATCAATGGCATGACGATCGTTAACTTCTATCGCCAGAACGACGAGAGGGATGCCCTAAACACGCTGCTTCGCTGGCCTGTTCCGGAGCGCTGCCTCGTTGCTGGCGATTTCAATGCCAGGCATCGTAGTTGGCAGACGGGCCAAGCGACGAACCGCGGCCATGAGGTAGCAGGATGGGCGTCAGAGAATGACCTCAACCTTCTCAACACTCTAGATATCCCGACAAATCCACACGGCAACACGATTGACCTGGCCTTCACCAATATGCCACTGGCCGAAGCTACAGTCGAGGACCATCTCGCCACTAGCTCCGACCACTTCACGCTCAGCTTGACCTTCCTTGACATCAGATCGACTCCGGTACAACCGGCCAAGATCCGAGTCAAGACGGAAGACGAGCTTAAACGATTCGTCGAGATTGTAGAACTGGGAGCCACGGAAATCCCCCTCACAGATTCGACCCCTGCGGAGCTGGACGAGCTCGCGTCTTCACTTGTAAGTCTACTAACATCAGCCGCGAAAGCAGCTGGCCGGCCCGCGCGGAAAGGCGGACGTCCAGCCCCCTGGTGGACGGAGGAGTGCGCCTGCGCTGCGGCTGCTTTCCGGGCCATCAGAAGAAGCTACCCTTGCGGCTTCAACCAGGACGTACAGATCGCCAAAAGAGACTTTCATCGTGTGGTCCGTCGGGCTAAGAGGCAGTATTGGCGGAACCTCATCGACAACTTCTCCAGCAGTAGCGCTGTTTTCAAAGCTGTCCGATGGTTGAAATCCCCTGGAGCCTTTCAGCCCCCGCCCTTGCAGGTTGACAACGTCGTGTACGAAACCCAGATGGACGAAGCCAACGCACTCCGACAGGCTACGCTGGAACGAAGAACTGCGGAGGACGACATCGCAAACGCTTGGACACCAGTATCTCCTTCTAGGTTGATTCCTTTCTCGCCCAGAGTCTCGCTAGATGAGGCGCAGTGTGCGACCGTCCAGACAGGCAATACATCGCCAGGGTCAGATAACATCACCGTCAATCTTCTCCAAGCCGTATGGCACATCATCGGGACACATGTCCGCCGCTTGTTCGAAGGATGCCTTTCCGCAGGCTATCATCCGAAACCGTTCAAGGAGGCGGAGGTGGTCATGATCGCGAAACTGGGGCGAAGAGACCTCACTGAGCCACGGGCATGGCGGCCTATTTCGCTGCTCTCCTGCCTTGGCAAGGGACTAGAGCGGCTGATTGCACGCCGCCTAGCCTGGGCAGCCGTTTACTACAGCGTCCTTCACCCGCAACAAGCCGGAGCGCTTCCCAAGAGGTCTGCGACAGACTTGGTAACTGCTCTGATCCATGATATCGAAGAAGCGTTTGCACGCAAGAAGGTGGCGACTCTAGTCACAATGGATGTCCAAGGTGCTTTCGACACCGTCATGCGCAACAGACTCGTCCTGCGCCTTCGTGAGCAAGGCTGGCCTGACTATTTGGCTCGTTGGGCCGGCTCCTTCATGAGCGGCCGGTCTGCGCGTGTCAGGTACCAGGATACCGTCACGCCCTCTTCTCCCCTTCAGTGCGGGCTTCCTCAGGGATCGCCGGTATCGCCGATACTCTTCCTACTCTATACTGAGCCAATCTATCGACTAGGCAATCCCTGGGGTCGCTTCGGCTATGCGGATGACACTGCCATCCTGTCTATAGGCGACACAGTAGATGAGACTACTGCCATGGCATCCAGCTCCATCGCAGAGATGGTGCGTTGGGGCGCGGCAAACGGCGTCTCCTTCGACCCAAAGAAGACCGAAGTGATGCACTTCTCCCGCAGTAAGCTCAGGACCGCGCCGGCAGTACGTCACGGCGATGTCGAGAAACACCCCGAGCTAGCTCTGCGCTGGCTTGGCATTTGGCTCGACAGCAGACTATCATTCCGCGTCCACATCGAGAAGTGGGCGGCGAAGGCAATGGCCGTCGCCTACCACTTGCGAGGACTCACCAACACAATACATGGCCCTCTTCCGAGTGCCGTGCGAGGTGCCGTCAGAGCTTGTGTCGAGCCGGTGCTACTCCACGGATCTGAAGCATGGTACCCAGGCACCAACAGGCCGCGGTGGAGCCAGCCCAACAAAGACACACCGTCTAGTAACCAGCATCTCATACAGAGAATGAACAAGGCCTTGAATCAATCCATGAGAGCTATAGTGCCCGTCTGGAAAACGACACCTATTACCATCTTACACAGAGAAAGTGGGATACCGCCAGTCGATCAACTGCTCGAGACCAGACGACTCAGATTCTCCGCACGACTCAAATCACTCGACCACACCCATCCTCTTGTGAGAAGAACGGCGCCACCGCGTCAGCCTACCTACCATGATCTCATCAAACGCAGATACCAAGCACAAGCAGAAAGCAGCTTTAGAACACGTCTCCGACGCACAGACGAGCTTCTCGGGCAGTGCGCGCGTCCCAAGCTCATCCAGAAACGCTTCCAAAAAGAACAGATGCCGCCGCTGCAGACAGCATCAAAGGAGAAGACAGCCGAGGCTTTCCTCCGCTGGGTCAAGTCACTCGACCCGCTCACCTTGGTCGTCTACTCGGACGGCTCTCTGTCCGAGAAAGGGGTTGCAAGCTACGGCTTCACCATTCACCAGAACGACTTGCCTGTCTTTGATGGATCGGGTCGCCTTGGACCTGCTGAGGTCTTCGACGCTGAAGCTACCGGGGCGTTGGAGGGTCTCAAGGCTGCCCTGAACCTGCGAGAATCAGCAACACAAAACATTTTCATCTGCCTAGATAACCTGGCGGCCGCCACGTGCCTGCAGGGCTCACCATCCGACTCCTCTCAACACATCTTTCTCGAGTTCCAGGCTCTGGTGACATCGCATGGAGCCGTCCAGGTCCGTTGGGTACCAGGACACACTGACATCCCTAGCAACGAACAGGCCGACAAGCTGGCAAAAGCAGCATCATCACTCCCCGAGCCCGAAGGTGCTCGCTCAACCTTGGCTTACCTACGAAGGATCGCAAGACAAAAACCGAAGGACACATTCAAGGCATGGTGGTCCGCTTCCGCTCCTGAGCAGTACAAGAGGCTCAATCTCAAGGCGACGACAGGATGCACGCCGGAGCTATCGCTCCCGCGCGCAGCCTTGCACCATCTGCTGGCGGCGAGATCCCTCCACGGGGACTTCGCCGCATACCACGAGAGATTCGACCATGTCGATGCACGCCTGGTCTGCTCATGCAACCGACTTAAAGCACCGGACCACATCTTCTACTGCAGAAAGGTACCGCCGCGACATCGGATGAGGCTGTCACCCTCACCGAACGCGGCGGTCAATCAGGCAATAGGACAAGACTTCACTAAGTTTACCGAACTGTCTAAAGCGAGCGCATTCTTTGGAAAGATCTGTCCCCGCTATTAGACGAGAACAACCCGGGACGCACTCGCATCCCTCCTCCCCTCTTTTACCCTTATACATCTCTTTTGTTACCCTTTTCTCTCTTACCTGTTCTAGGCCAGACGAAGGGCGCTAGCACCCTCCGCCTGACCGCGATGACTTGAAGGCAGCCCTCAGGCTACCGCGCCCAGAGGCTCACGATCGCCTGACAACGGGCTTACCTTGCGGCTGTTGTTCATCAGCCGCGCCTGATCATCCCGCTGACGGGTAACAGGCTCGATAAGATGCGCCATTTGTGCCGTTGATATGCTGGATAGTGTGTGGTCTATCGACTCGTCTGCAGAATTGGATAGTATTCTGTAATTAGCGTGTAGATAGGTTCCAATTCCTCTAGCTCAGCACGTCCTGTGCCCCAGTAGGGGACTTTCGGGGCCTACGGCCCCCCGGACGAAAAATATACATAACATAACATAACATAACATAACATAAAATAATAGAAAATATTAAAACCTATAGTTTTAAGTAGTACAGCTTTTAAAACTAAGATATTATTTTTTGGAGTTTTTTAATATTATATTATATAACAAACCTGTTAAAATACAGTATAAATAGATTTTCTTTAATAACTCTATAAATAATTTAGCTATAATTCTTTTATGAAGTATATAGCTTTCTTATATAGTCAAAAATAAGTTATAACGTACATGATAAGCTTACGTCACAGACAAGCATGTGTCACAAAAAATCTCAACCTTCAAAACAGAAATCGCCAGAAAAGCACAACAAACTCTCTAATCAATTAAAATCAATTGCTATATTCTTCTTCAGATATTGCAACAACTATTTGACATGTCCTTGCGTTATGCCCCGTCTTGCCGCATCCTCCACAGCGCCTTTCCCTCGGTCGCGCCGACCATCCTTGACCACCACTTCTCAATAATTCGCCCTCGACCTGCCCATCTATATTCATCTGATCAATTACTTCCCTTGCTTCCCCCACTATCATCACCCCTCCTTTCTGTAGTCTAGTCCTTTTTGCCCTTCGACGCCGGCTTAGTGTTTCATTTGCCTGTTGAAGATCACGGACCTGAGCTCTTAATAAGGCGTTCTCATGCATCATTGCCTTTGTTCCCTTAGAAAGCGACTTTAACGCTTCCAGAATTGACTCTGGCGAGCTACTTTTATGCCTTCTAATTCGTATATCGAGGTATTCAGACTGAGATTGGGCCTCAAGGATAGTCCTGGGTGTCTTTGAAACCCAAGCGGCAGAGGGGCCGGCCTCCTCCTCAACCGGCGTTGGAGTTCGTAGCTGCACATTAAGCTTCGATACCACGCTTTCCGGGTCAAGAGGAGCAAGCCCAGCCCCTCTAAAAGCTGCCTTGATATTTTTCTCTATCATGGTGGCCTGAAACGCTGCATAAAAGGCGGGAAAGAGCTCGGTCTTAGAAACATGGGTTATAGAGCATCGGATCAGATGCTCGATTTCTTGCCCATAAGCCTTCTTAAGCAGGCTAAAGCACTCAACATCAAGAGGCTGAAGTAGGTGAGATGAATGAGGCGGCATACAGAGCGTAACAATCTTGTTTGCCTGGCAATATTTCTCAAAGTCGAGAGAGTGGTGACTTTCGTGGCCATCAAGGATTAGAAGACGATAGCGACCAACTGATCGCGTGTTTGTGCATCGCTCAAAGTGCTTCAGCCACTCAAGGCCTAGCTCGTTATCGGTCCAGCCATTTGGAGATGTTGCAATAGCCCAGTCGTCCGGGAGGTTACTTTCCCGGTACCAGTTGGCGAGGTGATATTGGCCGGCACCTATGATGAACGGCGCGATCGCCCAGCCTTCCGCATTGATCGCCTGGATGACAGTAATCCATTCCCGGTTTCCAGGCTGCACTGATTTTGGTCTTACACGCCTTTCTGAGCCTGTGACGACCATTCCGCTTGCAATCATGCCCATTAGAAAGCCAACCTCATCAAAGTTATAGATATCAGCCAGGTCGATACCATATTTCGCGATTATGTTTTCCACGAGCTTAAACCACTTTCGAATCGCCGTTAGGTCTTCGCATTTAGCCCTCTGGTAGTCATATCTGCGAAAAAACCGCGTCTTAAGCTCTTTATGTCACTTAATGAAGTTAGAAGTCCAGCGCTTGCCGACAGGTGGCGCATCGCGGTCAGCGAGCAATCAGTTAGCCATTTCTTCTACACCACGCAGTCGCAGGGGAAATCCTCGCGAATCCAGGTCGAGGATAACGTATATGATAAGCATGCGACGCACTGCACTGTATAGTATTAAAAAACCTACCCTATAGTATTTTATTATTAAAAATAAAATAGCTAAAAGTCTAAAGAAAATTCTTTATATAATAGTATAGCTAGCTTTGTTAAATTATAATTTTTTTTTTAAAGATTTTTAGCTATTTTATTTTATATAGAAAACTGTAATTTACAGTGTATTTTACAGTGTAAATAGACTTTAATGTGACGGTTGGGGTTTCCAAACAGGTAAGCTAGTCCGTACTAGGTTTATGTTTGCAGAATACGTAGGGCGTTGTACTGAGCACGTTGGGTTGTCACGTCTCTTAATAGTCAATAGTGCGTGTTAGGCTTTATTGAGGTAAAGAAGTATTATTGATAGCTCGTGAGCTAAGTTCTATCTAAGTGCTGAATGAATGTGGTCTATATACTAAGGGTAGTCTTATGGCTCAGTAATGAACGGTAGTGATCCAGAGGTTGGATCTTTGGAGATCGCTGGTGATCCATGGTGATCCATCCTTGGAGCGTCGTGATCCAAGTGATCCAATGGGAAAGGATCATTACTGGGGAAGTGATCCTAATGTGATTGGAGAAAATTGTGGGGGCCACGTGACGTAGCCGCGTGGGTCGTAACATTTAAGGTTTATAGCTATATATGATTTTTAAAAAAGTCTAAAAAAATTAATATAGCCTATTTTAAGACTTATATATAAGTTATTAAAATTATAGCTATTTTAGGCTTAAGTAAGGCTTTTTATAAGCTTTTAAAAATTGGATTTTAAGGTATATAGGGTAATGCGTCGCATGCTTGGATGCGTCGCATACTTATCATATACGTTAAACTGAACTATGATCTGTTCCTCTAGATCAGATAGTTTACGTGATTTAGGGACCCAATCGCGTCGAGACTGCATGCCTCGCTGGCGGCGACCTAGTTTCTGATGACAGACTTGGTATATTGATGCGGCGCCTCGGATGCTTAATTTTGGATCATTTCGAAGGGCTTGCAGGGCAAGAAGGATTTTTGCTTCATTATTTGACTGGGACATCTTTAATGGTTGAGAATCATTTGATCAAATGTCAAGAGAAGAGAATGAGGGATTTTTGTGACACATGCTTGTCTGTGACATAAGCTTATCATGTACGTTAAAGCCTTTAGCTTTTTTAGGCTTAGCCTAAATTCTATATCTCTTTGAGCGGCACAAGGCATCAGTGAGGTCACGACCGGGGTTGGGGGCCAATCAAAATGATCCCGACGATCGGTATATTCCACCCACACCTAAATTGGCGTGTGATAGAGGTACCAACAGTCAGCATTGTTACAAATCGCTACATCACATACTTTGCAACCGTACCTAGTCTTCCGGCACCCCTGATTTCCTGATATCGGCTCGAGATAGCCTCCTTTTTCCTTCCTTTTTTTAAAGGGTCGAGGCTGCCCTTGCCGGTAGCCTTTGCAAGCTAGGCAGGGCGAATAGCTGCCTCGGCGGACATGATTGATATCTCTTTGTAGGTGATTTTGCCGTGCTTCTATATCCTCGATGTCTTCTTCCTTCCCTGACCGACTTCTCTTCCTTGTGCCGCCTTCAGCAGCATATGTGTTGAGAATCGCGTTGCAGATGCATTCCTTCCAAGCTCTTAGCGTGCTGTAGGGCTTCCAGCGAGGGTGCCGGGTCTTCTTTTGCAAAATGAAGCTATTCGCAAGTGCGACTTCGAGGAGGAAGCTCCAAAGCAACGCCTGCCACGGACCGCGGCGCAATCGATGCTCGTACGTTGTATAGGACCTTATCTGATCACCGCGGTCCACGTGATTCATTTCATCGTTATACTGAGCGACAACAGTAGGTATAGGGATCATTTTGAAGCTATTCCCGTTGAAAAGGCGCTGTAGCTGTTGTGCCTCTGCCTTCGTGCCTCTCTTAGCCGGCAGCTTCCTCTTTTTTAGTGTGCGCTCGTGAGGGGCGCCGCTATGCACAGTTGAAATGAAGAGCACCACGCTGCTATCCTTCCAAGCGATTTGGATGACCTAGGGGGAATAAAAAGGGACAAATTAGTAGGGGAAATACAGCTAAAAGTCGTCTATACCTGTTTATCCGGCATCGGGAATTAATATGACCTCGTTATACCTCAAAGGCGTGCCGTCAGGAGCTTTGCCGGTCTCTTTTATCTGCTTCATCTCGGTGCTAATGCTGCATTTAGGGCATGCCGTGCCTGTGGCACCAAAGCCAAGCTGCCGAAGGAGGCGGAAGAGCTGCGGTGACGAGAAGAGGTTATCTGTGAAGACGTGATATGTCTGAGGAAGCAGCCTTTTTACTAGGTGAACCACGACGCTCTGTGTATTGCTGAGAGGGATCTCGGTCCGTAGCTTTCCCTTCTTGCCTTGCGGCTTCGCTGTAGGTAGGTTGACGATAACAGCGGTATATGGTGATGACTTCACGTGCCAAAGCCACCGAAGAAAGAAGCCCTGTTGGGCGATAACCTAGACTTTGAAGCCTACCGGTGTGGGCTTTCCCTTGATAAGTGTTATCTCTTTCGATCTGCCTGTAAACGGCACTATATACTTATCTACAGGCAGATTAGTCCCTGGAAGATAGAGCTCGTTTGACACCTTCTGTATAAGGTCAGACCACTCTTCAGCCGCTTGGAAGGTCTTTGGAAGATCCCCCTTATTCCTCACATCGACTTTGGTGTAGTCAAAAGTACGGAAATACCTGTTGATCAGCTCGAACTTCCGTAGCGGCATGAACTTGATGATTGAGTGAAGAGGGCGCTGATCTCCTAGGCTAGGTGCCCTCCAATGGTCCTTTATCGTTATTTCCCTATGAATCCCTAGGTAAATAACGACTCCAAGCCATATATAAGCTGTTGAAGTGGAGATGCCTTCCCATTTAAGGATGCGTGAGTGTTCGGAAAGGGGGGTATTCCAGTTGTCAATAATAGCATTTTTAAGTAAGTAAGCGACCCAGCTGTTGGTGTAGTCGACCCATGACTGTATAAGGGAAATAGGTATAAAAAGCTGGAATAATTCAAGAGGTTCCTTGGGCAGAGGGTTGATCTTGAAATCACGATATTCTAGCTTGAAAGGTTGAAAATCATCGCCGCGGCCCTCTTTGGGCGGAAAATTAGGCACGCTGGTGGGGTCATCAGCTGCCCTCAAAGGCAGGGTATCAAAGCTGTGATCATCTAAGCTATCTTGTATCTTTGAAGAGCTCATCGTTTTAATTACGATAGGCTAGGGGCTATTTGTGTGAGGTTTTTGATGAATTTGGTGGTGAAAAATTAAGCAGCTATCTGACGAGAACTTTACATACCCCGCAGGTACTAGTGTGGTTAGTAAGTAAAGTGGGGCGAGTGACTTTTTGATGCCTTGTGCCGCTCAAAGAGATAAGCTTTGAAAAGTCAGCTTTTTAGGTGTAAAGTGAGGTGAGCCACTCGCTTATCATGTACGTTACTTATAATACTTCCTTTATTATTATTACCCCTCCTTTTTATAATTTAATTCCTTTTTATACTTTAATACTAGCTAAGTATCTTATTGTTGAACAGTAGGATGGCCGCACGGGGTATCATGTGACCTAATAGTCAGCTGTCGGCAACCCTAGACCCATTCTGTAACGGTTGCACAAGCCGTTAAACAAACTCTCTCCTGTAAAAATTTTTCCTTGGCACCCGCTGTTAGCGTTCTGCTAGGGCAGAAAATTTTTACAGGCCAAAATGGCAACAAAAGCAGCTGCGGGACTAGCGGGACCCTAACAGCTGCTGGAAGAAAGGGATTCAGAGAGTTGACCTTTCTTCGTGACAAGTGTTTTCAACGGCACTGAGCTTCGCGAGCTCTTGACATCGCCTCCGGGCACCATTTCATTTGTCTTATCTACGACTTCTTCTCACCTCGACATTTCGGCTTCGCGAGCCTGCGACATTCCGGCCTCTGTGCCCCTCGACTTCCCGTAACACCGACTTCTGCAGCTTCGGCTGCCCAGACGACATTCGCAGCATCTTGCTGCTTGACATTGAGGGTCATCGCACCCTCACTCTCACTCTCACCTTCGCCTGCAGTTTAACGCTGCCTCGACCGACTACAGCAGCTTTAGCTGCCCGAACAACACAAACAGCCTTCGGCTGCTCGACTTTCTGGGCCCTCTGGTGCCCTCGACCTTGACGCACGGATCCCACATGGTTCGTTGCCCTTTTTGCAGCTCGGAAGCTGCTTGACCGATCTCTGCAGTCGCGTACTGCCCAGAGACCTTCTTCTTCTTTGCGGCCTCGGCTGCTGCCTGGAACACCACCAGGCTTTGACAATCTGTCTCACTGACTGAGACCTCTAGACCAAACCGTTGGGTCGAAACGGTACAGAGCTTACCTGGAGACCGTGGAACGAGGCAACTGCCTTGTCCACAGAGCAGCGTTCTAGCCGTCTTGGGTTTTTCCCTGCGAGGGGTTTCCCCAAGGATGTACGGTCCTAGGTTGCAGCTACTGGCGATCTTAGGGGATCATGGACTTCCTGCCTCAGGGTATGGAAAGCTACTTGATTTATCCGTGCAAGAGAATTCTAGGCTGGAGAGGAATAGATCCCGCTGACGGGATGACCTCTTGAAAGTAAATGCGCCTTTGTGCCGATGATATGCTGGATGAACCAGATGGGAGGCGCTGCTGGAGGGAAGCTCTGCGAGGATCAACTGTATTGATGTCCAATGGGGCGTGCTTCACCGACAACTACTGTAGGGCGAGCTACGAGTAGAGAGGTGCCTCTTGGGGGTAATGAGTACAGAAAACGCTCGAGCATGTATACGGCTCCGATCCAAGAGGCCTTGCAGATGGTCCGATCGAGAATCAGCACGGCAGCGATTGTAGATAGTTTAGCTCAGCACGTCCTGTGCTCCATTAGGAGACTTTTTGGGGCCTACGGCCCCCCGGACGAAAAATATACATACATACATACATTCGTCTCCATCCCTCCCCACAATACCCTACCTCCTAGCCACCGATACATCTGATCTACTCCTTCATCATCCACGCTGAAATTATCCGCCCTCATCATTTCACATACTAACACATTCAGGAAAGCATAGTAAGCAGACCCCTCTCCGAGGAAGGCGGGGGTCTGCGCAGTTTCATAGACTGTTACAACGCCATGTTGCTGGGCAATGACCGCCAGGAGCTTCACCAAGATGGCCCCGTTTCTAATAGGCCTTTGGTTCTTGAATTTTGCCGTTGATGGCTTCCATGGCCCACAGGCTGAAACTCGCCATGAGCTTATCAAGCGATGAGAGGCTGGTTGTCATAAAGCTACATTCATGTCCTTACTGCTACACTGTTTCCTCACTATGCGTCCGCGCACAGTGACACCTCCCAGCAATAGCGCGTGACGAAGAGAAGATAAACATTGGCGTCAAGGGGCGTTTGATACTACATATTAGCGTCATGCCTTTTCGCCGCTGACTAGAGAGTGTGTGGTGGTGGAACACAAAGTTGCCAAAATGACCACTTGGTGACGAAGTGGGGTGGGGCACCGCTGTGGTGAAAGGCAGGGGTCCAACCCCGCACTGGGCATAGGGGTAGACAAAGCCTGGCCCAAACCGACATCTGCTTGAAAGGGTTTTTCTGATTGATTTTGATTTGAATGATGGATCAACCAAGGTGTAAAGAAAACAGGTTTCCCTTTACTCGATAACGAGCTACACCACACATTTGAATCAGGGTCTTCATGCCCCGAGCTGCATCACCATGGCTCTACGGCAGAATACCCCATTCCGCTCGGCGGACATGAGCATGGTGCAACTGTACGTCTCCAATGACATCGATCGGGAGGTTGTCACTGCCCTAGGCGAGCTGGGATTATGCCAGTTCTGCGACGTAAGCCTCCATGCCCACACCAAGCCCTCGATACAGGCTACTCATCTGTCATTTCAGCTCAATGAGAATGTCAGCTCCTTTCGGCGAACTTTCACCCAGGAGATCCGACGCCTTCACAATGTCGAACGACAGCTGCGTACGTCGTTGCAATCCTCGGAAAGCATTCGGCCTAACGGGACAGGAAGCAGGTTACTTCTATGTGCAGATGAGAAAGGCCGGAATCACACTTCGAAAACTTGACCTTGATGCTGAGAGGCTTGCATCGCCGTCTATCTCGGAAATTGACCAACTCGCTGGGCGAAGCCAGAAGCTTGAGCAGCGCATCTCCGCGCTGAACGATAACTACGTGACCCTCAAGAAGCGTGAGCGTGACCTCATTGAATGGCGCTGGGTACTGTGGGAGGGTGGTGGCTTCTTTGATCGCGCTCTCGGCAACGTGGAGGAGATTCGAGCCTCTACACACAACGATGATGCGCCATTGCTCTCCGACCTTGAGGTGCATAACGCTGCGCCTGACGTCGAGAGATTATATTCCGGCATAGAAATCAACTTCGTCGCTGGCGTCATCTCCCGGGATCGGTTTGCTACCTTTGAGCGGATTCTTTGGCGAACTCTTCGTGGCAACCTGTACATGAAACAGTCGGAGATTCCGGAGCCGCTGACTGACCCTACGAGTAACGAGGCTATCAAGAGGAATGTCTTTCTCATCTTCGCTCATAGCAAAGAGATTGTCGCAAAGATCCGGAAGATAGCTGAATCTATGGGAGGTGAGGTATACAATGTCGATGAGAATAGCGACCTCCGACGTGATCAGATTCACGCGGTGAACAATCGTCTCGAGAACGTTCAGAGCGTCCTTCACAACACCCAGACTACTCTTGAGGCAGAGCTCAACCAAATTGCGCAGTCTCTGTCTGTCTGGATGGTGCTCATTGCAAAAGAGAAAGCTGTATACACCACACTCAACCTGTTCTCCTGCGATCTTACCCGCGGGACCCTCATCGCTGAGTGTTGGTGTCCCACGAATGATTTGCCTCTAATTAGAACTACTCTCCAGGACGTTACAAACCGAGCTGGCCTCTCCGTCACGTCCATCATCAATGAGATACGAACCAACAAGAAGCCACCTACTTATCTGAAGACCAATAAATTCACCGAAGGCTTCCAGACCATTGTCAATGCGTATGGTACAGCCACCTATCAGGAGGTTAACCCAGCAATGCCTGTCATTGTCACCTTCCCTTTCCTCTTTGCTGTAATGTTTGGCGACTTTGGACACGCTGTTATCATGCTCTCTGCTGCGTTGGCCATGATCTATTGGGAGAAGCATCTGAAGAAAGTTTCATTCGAACTGTTCGCCATGATCTTCTACGGCCGATACATTGCGTTAGTTATGGCCATCTTCTCTTTATTCACCGGCCTCATCTACAATGACGTCTTTTCCAAGCCTATGACCATATTTGACAGTGCTTGGACGTTCAACAAGCCGGGGGGCGGGCAAGAAGAAATGCCTGTTTCCGGAACATTAGACGAAGACGGCTACCGCTATCCATTCGGTCTAGATTGGGCATGGCATGGAACGGAGAACGATCTTCTCTTCAGCAACAGCTACAAAATGAAGATGAGCATCATCCTTGGCTGGGCTCACATGACCTACTCGCTTTGCTTCTCCTACATCAATGCGAGACATCTCAAGAAGCCTATTGATATCTGGGGTAACTTCCTTCCCGAAATGATTTTTTTCCAGGCTGTCTTTGGTTACCTCGTCTTTTGCATTATCTACAAGTGGTCGGTGGACTGGTTTGACACTGGTGCGCGGCCGCCTAGCCTTCTGAACATGTTGATTTACATGTTCCTGCAGCTGAAACCCTTGACGAGCGCTTGTACGCTGGCCAAGAATATGTTCAGGTCATTCTGCTCTTAATAGCTTTTGCCCAGGTCCCCATTTTGCTCTTCCTCAAACCCTTCTTTCTCCGTTGGGATCACAACTGTGCCCGTGATACCGGGTACCGTGAGATCGGCGAAACCTCCCGTGTTAGCGCCCTAGACGGCGACGATGAGAGCGAGGGTGTTACAATAATTACCCAGAACATTGGTGAAGATCACGAGGAGTTTGAGTTTGGCGAAGTCATGATTCACCAAGTCATCCACACTATTGGTAAGCTGCGGCTTTATCTGCAATCGGGGGGGCATTGAATCCTAATCTGTACCTACAGAGTTTTGCTTGAACTGCGTTTCCCACACTGCTTCCTACCTACGTCTCTGGGCTTTGTCGCTAGCTCATCAACAACTGAGTGTGGTGCTTTGGAACATGACTCTCGGCCCTGCTCTGAAGACGGGAGGCGTTGTCGGCGTCATTATGATTGTCGTCTGTTTCTATATCTGGTTCCTCCTCAGTAAGCTCAGTGTTAAATTTCCCTGCAACAAGATCGACACTGACAAACTTTGTAGCGATTGCCATTTTGGTGTGCATGGAGGGTACGAGTGCCATGTTGCACTCGCTCAGATTGGCGTGGGTTGAGTCCTTCTCTAAGTTCGCAGAGTTTGGAGGTTGGCCGTTTGGACCATTCTCGTTCAACACTATGTTAGAGGAGTCGGAGGAGTTGAAGGACTACGTGGGATGATGTAACATATTCAGGAGGGACAATACTTCCCCGATTTCTTCCCCGATTTCTTTTCTGCAGTCTTAGCCATATTTGTACGATAAACAACACATAATGCACCCTGGGAGCTAACTCAATTGTGCCACTCGCCCTAATATTCCGCTTGATAATTCTGTCTCATGTGTTGAGGGTCCAGAACTGCGGTCCTACCTGAGCACATGACCGAACGTTGAAGGGATTCCTCCAAGAAGTCGTCTAGGAAGGACGATGCGTTGGTGTCCCTTAACTGTTGGAGAAATTGGGAATCCCCCTTGTCTTCAGGATTCAGACTGTTAGTCTAAAAGTCCTAGATTTAAAGTTCAAAGTCCTAGATAAAATTAACTAGAGATATAAAAACCCGAGAAGAACTCTCATCTAAACACTGAACAATCAAGTTTTACAAAATATATTTTCACCCGGCACTACCGCGCAATATAAACAACATTTAACTCTGTGAGCCAAAAAGCTTCACGTTCCAGACATAAATGGGCTTGGGGTCCGGGCTCGGCACGATGTTCTTGGCTTGCCCACAAGGCCCACGAATCCCTGAAATAGACCTTCCCCGCCACCGGTATATTTCCACCTAGTGGGACTGACTTTAACCCGACTGACTTGATTCTGAAGCTTGTGTGGCTTATTAGGCAGCCCGTCGATTTATGCTGGGGCTGACGGACTGAGTGGTTGTCTTGGGCACTTTGCAAGGACCTGGTTCGTGCTAAAGGCTGGTCTACAGGTCAATACAGAGCCCATTGATGGATTATTAAAGTTCTAAATATATTCTGAGAGATAGAACGCATGTATATATATACACTTATATTCCCCGCCATCTTCGTGAAGTGCCTGGGCCAATTTGCCCTCGAGGTTGAGAATTTGAGGATCAGGAAAGCAGATCAGAGTGGGCTACCGTTCAAGCAGCCAAATATATGCATGCCTTTATTGGGTATCATTCTGTGTGTTTTACGTAATGCCACTCGCAGCAACGAACCTCCATGTCTTACTAGAGTCCAGGCTACTTAAAACAGCCATTTCAGCTAGAGGACCGTCAAAATCATTCCATTTGTTTACCTAAGAAGCTCTGGGTGAAAGTGCGGATGACAGCCCGTAATTTAGCCTTAAGGCCTTTGCTGATCTTTCCTCCCATATCCAAAGCATCCATCAGCTCCAACTCGTTGATCTTAAGGTGCGCCAAGAACTCGGCTTCCCATCGCTCGATTCTGTAGACAGGGACGTTATCGATGTACCCGTTAACACCAGCGAATATAACAGGAACCATCTGGTTGACAGCCATAGGAGAGTACTGCTTCTGCTTTAGGAGTTCAGTCAACTGTTGATACTATGATTAGATTCATAGTTTTATGAAGAATAGTTTTTAATTGCTCACACGTTCCCCTCTGCGGAGAGTTTTATTCATGGAGGCATCTGAGCCGGAATTAAACCGGACAAAGGAAGCCACTGAACGATACCGGGTCAAGGAAAGTTTCAAGGGGCCTGCGACTTGTTTCATAACCTTGAGCTGTACGCAAGAACCAACACGGGACACAGACAGAGCGATGTTAACAGTAGATCTGATGCCATTATAGAACTTTTCGGCATCCAAAAAGATCAGGCCGTCAGTAATGGAAATAACATTAGTAGGAATGTAAGCAGACACGTCTCCACCTTGGGTTTCAATAATAGGAAAGGCAGTCATTGAGCCACCACCATGCTTGTCACTCATCTTGACTGCACGCTCAAGAAGTCGAGCGTGCAGATAGAAGATGTCACCAGGGTAAGTGGCACGTCCCGGGGAACGACGAAGAACTGTCATTTGACGATAGGCAGCAGCGTGCTTGGAGAGATCATCATAGATAACTAGAGAGTGTTTGCCGTTATCCCGGAACCACTCGCCGATTGAAGTGGCGGTGAAGGGGGCGAGGTACTGGAGAGGCGCAGCCTCGGAGGCAGTCGCAGCCACCACAACAGTGTACTTCATGGCGTCATTTTCCTCTAGCCTCTTAACAAGTTGCGCAACTGTAGATCGCTTCTGCCCAATGGCGACATAGATGCAGTACAGCATCTTAGTCTCATCAGAGTCGTTGTTCCACCGTTTCTGATTAAGGATGGTGTCAACGGCAATGGCCGTCTTCCCGGTTTGACGATCGCCGATAATCGCCTCACGTTGGCCACGTCCAATGGGAACCAAGGTATCAATGGACTTGAGACCGGTCAGGATCGGTCGGTTTAGGGGACAACGGGTTAGGATGCCAGGCGGCTTCACTTGGGCTCGGCGCTTTTCCTTGGTGTAGATGGGACCCTTTCCATCGATGGGATTCCCGAGGGCATCGATTATACGACCAAGCAACTCTGGGCCCACAGGGACATCCACCTAAGAAAAGTTAGCACCTAATCATAATCTTAAGAGGGCCCGATTACTCACGAGTTCTCCAGTACTGTTAACAGTCTCACCTTGCCTGACAAAACGGTCGGAACCGAAGTTCATACACATTCCCTTGAAGCCAGAGGCAAATCTTTTCGACGTTAGCTCCGCAGCCTCCTTCTAAGCAAATAATAAACATACTCGACAAGCTCCTCTGCTTGGGCATCAGTCATGCCATGCACACGGGCAACACCGTTCCTGCACACGCGTCAGGTTGGGACACATGGTATAATTGACCCACCTGTCATGATTTCATGGCTATTGCCACTGGGAACTTGGTAGTTGCAGCCAGTCCCTAGTGTCGCATGTACCCATCGTCAACGTACCTGATAGAGAGAACGTGGCCAGACTCAGAGAGGTCATTCTCTTCGACGCCGCGAGTTCGCTGTTCGAGTGAGGGTGAAAACGCCGTGGTGATAGCCTTTACACCAGAAATATAGAGTCGAGCTAGTATCGAGGAGGAGTTGGTAGCTACTAGCTGTGCATTCTGAGCCTAAGTTCAAAGGTAAGTTAACGGGATACAGAAAACATTATTCGGGGCAAACACGAGGAGGCATGGTTGGAAGGATAAATAAGCTGCTTCCCGTGTGTACAACATCCAAAAAGTTAGAATTAGTAGAGTTGGGCAAGGTTAATTTAGGGTACACTTACGATCGTGTTCCTGGTCGTAGCAGAGGGAGCAGTGCGAATGAACTGCCGAAGACTACTTCGAAGCATACTGAAAGGAGGTAGAAGAGACTCTATGGCGAGGGAGAATTGATTCCAGTCATGTGTAATTGAAAAGGGGATTATAGCGTAGAATATGTTTTGGGAGACGACCTGGGGCGGAAAGGGATACCTATTATGATGTACGTCGAAGTCGGGGTGACATCACGATTGCGAGACAGTTCGTGGTAGTCTGCATTGCTTATTATGTACTAAAACTCTGTACATCTTCTTGGCTGTCGTAAGCCTCTACCCGTACCTAGTCCTACATGGCCTATGCGATGACGAAAGTACCTACAGGGAACCTCAAGCCCGTCCCAAAACCATTACAACTAAAATCACGCACATTTCATTTCTCTAAGCTAAATACCTTCCCAGGAGGTACCTTCTCAGGTACCGGCAGTCAATGCCTAACGGGCGTGATAAGCACGTGCACCAAGCAAGTGTACAAATATTTCCACTTTACACGTTAAATTTGAACTTTAAAAAATCCCTCAAACTCTAAGCTAGGCCTAAAGCTAATAAAAACTAGGAAATGTATTAATTAAGTAGAGATATATAAGGTAGTTATCGCCTAAGAGGTCATAAGGCTGCAACACGGTACCGAGAGGGGCTGTAGCCAATTAAAATGCAAAGAACAAGAGGTACTTCTATCGCTTCCTTAATTACGCGGTGATAGAAGTACCAGCAGGTTTCGTTATTACAAATCGGTACATCACATATCTTACTACCCGTATCTAGTCTGCCGACCGTGATGCCTTCCTCTTGCGTTGCTGCTGATTTCAGCGAAAGCACGCCTTTTTGGGCCTTTTGACCTTATCTGCCCTTGCCGGAAGCCTTGACAAGCTAGGCACCTTGGACCACGAAAGTCATGGTTGATGTTCCTATCTATGTGTTTTTGCCGTGTTTCCTAATCATCGACGTCCTCTTCAGCTCCCGACTGATATCTCTTTCTTGCTTAGCTTTCTTGATCTATGTGTTAAAGAAGGCGTTTGAAATGCACTTCTGCCAATCCTCCTGTAATGTATATCTCTCCCAATTTGGCTGGGGACCATGCCGTTGGGGGATGTAGCTATTAGTTTCACACTTAAGTGTTCAAGTTCTTCCCTATTAACTCTCTGCAGTTGGTTTATTAGTAGAGCTTATATTAACCTTTGCATAATGAATTAATAACTTATAAATGCTAGGTATAACTCCTCTAATTAAAAGGTCTACTTTAAATTAACTAGTTCTATATTACTCTGTATCTAAATAAGGAGTATCTTTGTTAGAAAAGACGGCTTAGCCTAGGCTAATATTTAGGAATATTTATAAAGTAATATATAGTTAATAGATATATATATTAGCTATCTAATTGTTTTATTTATCCCTTATATAATTCCTAGAGAAAAGATAGCCTATATACCAGCTACTATAGAGTAGCTTAATAATTTAAAAAAGTGTAACGGTTGCACTTAACCACTACACCACAGAGCAAAAGATTGGGCTATAACTGCTATTATAGCAATTATAGGTGTGCTACAGCTGCCTTATAGAAGCCTTACAGCGCTGTTATAGGCACGAATCGTAATAATAACCCTTTAAAAGATTAGGATATTAAATACTATAGGAATATCTATAATACTAATTATTATATATGATACATATATATATATATAAAACTCCTTTAACGTACATGATAAGCAGAACTTATCGTGGGGTCGTTTTGCGGAGTAATTTCGGGAAATCGTATGTGATTACACAACTACCATCTGATAAGTGCCCGGCGCCGCGCACGCGAATATCTCGACGGTTAGGAGCCAAATCGATGCAATTCTAGGGCTGGAGGACTGCTACGCTCTGGCGGTCCGTTTGGCTCAAGAGCGACGCTGTATAGACGAGCGGGCGCTGAGATATTTGCGTGTGCAGCGGCTGGGGGGCCAGGCTTCGCTGCAAGGACTACGACAGAGCAATGCGCTGATCCTGCTGCTCCTTAATCTTCAAAAAAAAAAAAAAAAAAAGATTAAAAAAAATTACGCCTTCTAGATAGATAGATAGATACGGACTAGTTACCGCTATAAATATATAAAGATCCTACCTGACGGCCAGCTTACCGTCGACGAGGGGCGGTCCGCCTCCTCCCTAGCCGAGCCCAGCGCCCCCGATGGCCCTGGCCCCGAGTCGGCCTTGGTCCCGGGCCTGGGTCATCGGGCACGGGGGTCCCTACCTGTACCCGTATCCGGCCCTGGCCCTGGCCCCGCCGGCGGCGCTGTTTGAGCTCGTCGACGAGCCGGTTCAAGCTCCGGCCGGCGCGTAAGAGCTCTAGCTCTGCAACTGCCTCCTCCTCGCTCTTGCCGGACGCCGTGCGGGCCAAGTGCTCGTCCCAGATCACCTTCCGGCGACAGAACTGCACCCTGATCCCGTTCCCCGGGCGCCAGCGGCTTCCCCACGTCTCTTCTAGCACCCGTACGGCCGGCTGACCTGCAATCCCTTCCTCCCATTCCTTCCAGACATCCCGCACTGTAAAGACCTTGGCCAGGGCTGCAACGACGGGCATACCTGGTACTGGAGGCTCTGGAGCCGGAGCCGGAGCCGTATTGAAGTTCAAGGTAGGGGCTGTCGACGGCGCCGGCGCCGGCGCCAGCGACACTGCTGGCCCGGCTCCAAAGTGGCCGGTAAAGGTGACAGGGACCTTGCCTTGGAGGAGGGCATCGAGGCCGCCCTGAATTCCTTCTAGCCGGGCCTCTAGCCGGATGGCCAGCCGCTGGCTATTCTGTAAGACGGCCTCGCGTGTGCTCTCTAACACACCGCTAAGCTCTGGCAGCGCGCGTTGTACGAGCAGGCTTAACGGCTCCGTAGCCCCTACCGCGTCAGAGCGAACGGCGACGGCGAACTCATCCCATTCGGGCCCGTTAAAAGGGGCGTAGGCGAAGAAGGGTAGCGACGGATAGCGAGGCTGCAATACAGCCAGGTCCTGTAACAGTACTATGCGCAGGCGCCGCATAAGCTTAAGGAAGCCGTCGGCGGCTAGGTCGTCGTCGTCGAGGCCACCTTCTGCCCAGCATTGCCGGCGCGCGCGAGCCTCAAAGCGAGGCTCCCACTCCTCGATCCACGGCCAGAGCTGCTTTTGTAAGACGTACGGGGGCTCGTGGGCCGCACGTGCGAGGAAGTAGTCCCCGGGTGACGCCGAGAAGCCGGCGACAATACGCATGAACTGGCGCGGTAGGTGCGTAAGATACGCCTGGCAAAGCACGCTCTGGTTCCAGCGGCGGCCTGCGAGATCTGGGCGAGCGACGTGCCGTGGGTCTCCGCGTCCTAGGCGCCTACCCTGCGCGGGAGGTGCGTCTTCTTTGACGCCATAAGGCCAGCAGCACCGAAGATACGCAGGTCTCTTGTAGCTGCGTCGGGTACGAGAGCTCCTGCTCGCGGTCCCGTCCGACAAGAACCTTGATCCGATACCAGTCCTGGCGGCGCCGGAAGGACGGGGACGGCTCGCTGGCGACGTGCCAGCGCCAGAAGAAGAGCTGTGCTAAGGCTCCTTGCGTACAGAACAAGGGGCCCTTATGCCGGAGGGCACCCATGAACTCTTTCTTTGCCGTCTTGTTTAGCTTACCGTCTCGCAAAAGGGTAACGAGGCAGCCACAGGGGGTCGGGCCTTCTGAAGACGGATAGTCGAGTAGAGACAGGTCTGCAAGCTCCATCTTACGGCGGTTTTCCCCCCGTAAGAGGTAGTAGTGGCCGAATAGGAGGTCAACTCGCGTACGGAGGTTTTGCGGCATGTATGCGGCCCCGCTGAGAAGGAGATCCTGGACCCGGAGCCATTCGTCGGGTGAATAGCCGGCCTGGATCCCGTCAGTCCCGCGGTCTTTAAAGGAGGCGCGGTCGTGCTTCCCCCGCTGCCGGCCGCGTTGCTCAAGGAAGCCTCGTACGGCGGCGCCCCGGGGGTTTTCCGTGTTTGCGTTGCCGTGGGCTACCTGGAGCCTTATGGGCTCTCAGGAGATAGTATCTTGATTTTTGTCTCTGGAAAGACAAGCAAGGTGTCCAAACTAGAGGGGACTAGGGGGAGGGAGAGTGAAATCACAGAACGAGTCGGCGACGGAGACGTCTGCTCAGCGTCATTGGCATGTCAGCTTCGGGGTTGCCATTGGCCTATCAACACTACGACTAGGCCTGAGAAATGTCAGTTCACTGCCGACCTTCCGACTGCCTTTGCCCGATGCTCATAAATCGTAAAGAGGGCTCTGCAGAATTCTCAATCGCCTTGCACGTTGCATAATGGAACTGCCAAAACAACAGTCCCGATTCAATGAACCATGGAAGTCTCTCCTGCACAGCTGGAATATATTTCGCTGCTCATCTTGTTCAGTGCTATATTCGTCATAGCCCTAACAGTCAGAATGCTCTTCTTGGTCCGTTTCTCCTTGCACGTTCATGGGTACACCCTATTTTTCCCGACTCAACAATTAACAGAAGCCACAGTTATTTATTAAGGCAGCTGGAACTCGAACAGGCGGGCGTCCATCCAGATAATCTGGCGGTTGTCAGACGCCCTGCTTAGTTGATAACTTTGACGAAGCAATTGCAGTCTGGACTTCCAAGAAATGAGAAGCCGAAAACTATTGATGCGGGGGCGATGGCCAGCTGTCTCCAAAATAACCACTATTTACATTTGCTGTGGCGGCCCGTAAGAACAACACTCTAACTTGAGTCGATGCGAGAAGACCGAGAAAATCTCTTGAAATGGTTTTATTATCTTTTCTATAACTTTTGAATAGCCTGCTAACCGCCTCATGGCCTTGAGTGCATGTCTTGCCTTGCGAACCCCGCATCAAACGTCATCATCGTCATGGGCCGTGAGCCGGATTCTTCGGGCGGGGGATATCATCGTTCCCAGCGAAAGAGAGTCAGAACAACGAAGGTACTGGAGATGGAGCAGCAAAATGCTGATGTGTAATAACAGGAGGAAAGTGACAGCAGTGAGGGAGCTCTGAGAAAAATGGTTGTTTATATGGCGCAGTAGTGCTGAGTAAATATATATTTTATAAAACTTGATTGTTGTTAATTATTGAGATGAGAGTTCTTCTCGGAAGCGCGTCTGTGAAATAGCTCAAACAAATGACACTTACGTTTCGGGTACCACCTACTCGGCGACAAACCGTAAGCCTGGGCTTACGGAGCCTCCGTAATGCTTTTATTGGCCAACACAGCGGTCGAGACCATTTCGTTGTGAGGGCGAGTTCAAACTTCACAGGACGTCCTGCGGCCGGGGGTCCCTACGTACGTGATCACACAATGATCGATGGATCGTCATGTGTTGTGTGTTGTCTCACAGAAGTTTTCCGTGACCATACGTATGTCCTCCACACTTGTACCCTATATCTGGATAGATGCGCCAGCTTCCCACGAGGGCCGGTGCGAGTTTATGACCTAACGCACGGCAATATCACCAAGAAGATATCGCAAACACCGCAAATGTGGTTCCGCCCTATTCCCCTCATCCTCATCACGGATGAGGATCTGACATACCACGGGAAGATATTAAGCGCCAGGTATGAAGAAGGGCGACTTCGAGCAATTCATGCGATGGTGTGCATCAGCGAGCACCGAGGCCGGCCAAGGGTAAGGCCCCACTTGATCATGCCAGAATGAAGATAAAGAGGAGATTGCCAACGCCAGCTATCTTCCCCAGCGACACCCTTCGCCCGAGAATCCAGATAAGACATTAAGTCCAAAGGTCAGACTATGACAACGGATAGGCTATGGAGTGGGAAATATTTCTACGGCCGCCATAGAGCTGGGAGAGTCTTGTCCCTATGGAGGATATGTGTTTGGCGGGTGGATGGACGCTATCTAGCAGATTATTGGAGAGAATGGATGGAGGAAGTCGCGCTTAAAGCATGTAGTCGAGAGTGGTCGAGCCATACGTGAGAAAGGTCGAGATTAGCATAGTGCTCGTCTTGGGTTATTATTAAATCAGACACGAACTATCTCATTCTCTTCCTCATATTCCTGGTGCGATGCTCGAGGTTTGCAGATTGAGTTAAGACGTGACGCGTCATCGCGAGTCATAGCCCTCGCCTCATCCTGCTTTCCAGTTTTGAGTGGCCAATCACAACGATTAAATTCGCTCCGAGGAGGCCTGCCCAATCATAGTACGGGAAGATGGGGGTTGTAGTCTAGCGAGGCGTGGAGCATTGAATCACAATACTCAGTCAGTTGTTGACTTAAAACCCTGATCTGCAGTGAGCAAAGAATTTAACCCCAAGAATGGGATGAATGAGATGTAGTACGGAGTAAGCCTCTCACCCGTCTCGGTGCTTAGATGCTCGGCTGCACGCACCCTTTGACTCTTCGGGATGTATCAAGACATGTGTTCCGGAAACTTAAGGGCATTAGCCGGCACCAACCGCTCATTGGTACCTCCACTTTCAGTTGCCTCTTCAATTTGGGCCGCGTAGTTCAGAGGCCGCGATGCTACTCATATGCAGCCAGGCGTCACTGAGTTGCCACTCAAGCGAGACGGTTGCGGCTTAGGCTTGGAGCGGTTGATGCTAGATGAAATCCAGAAGCGGTAGGACGTCCGTTCCACTCACATTAACCTCCCGCAAAACTGATCTCAAACCTAAGGTCTTAACATTACCAAGTTACCAAAAAGTTTCTAGACGCTCATCTCTACACTTATTGATCCATTCTACAAGCCACTGATAGCCATCTATAGAGAGCATCGTTACGCTATTGTGCCTACCCTCGGCAGACATATGAGCCATAGTAGGTTTATTTTTGCAACCATGCCTGACCAGTATGAGCTGATATTCTAAAGCAAATGCTCATACGAACTCCCTTTCGTACGTGGAAGGGGTGACAATGCTCGACGGCTACACCCCAGACGAGGCTATTGGAGATGATCTCACCGTATACGGCGCGGCCGTTCCGTCCTACCCACAATGGGAGCTCTCGGAGTCTATGAACCCGCCAGCCTTCCTGGCCGCTTTCCAGAATGAAGTCGACATCACTACCTTATCCGGACAAGACTACCTTCCCCAAGACCAATTTCTATTCTACGGGGAATCTAGTTCAGGAGAGCATTGGATCGATACATACTCCGCCGTCAATAACCAGACTCTATCACCTGATCGCCTGGTAACGGTCGCTGACGAACCATCCTCAACCTTGACTCCTCCGCTGCAGTTGTCGCAAGAGCCACTCAAGAAGCCCAGCCGAAAGAGTAAGACGCAGCTCAGGGAACTCGCAGCTCCAAAACCCGCTAGACGCAATACCAGAGGAGACAATAATACGGATGATCAGAGGAGGAAAGGGATTCTTGCTGACGGAAATGGGATCAACGTCAGCAGCGGCGCGACCAATCAAAAACAACACGCGAAACATAAGCAAGCGCTAGAGAGAAATCGCATTGCCGCCAATAAATGTCGCATGAGAAAGAAGGATGATCTTGCGAGACTCCAGTCCGTTGAACAGGTTATGGAGCAACGCCATAGAACGCTATCTAGCTGCGTGGGTGATCTGAAAGAAGAGATTTTATATCTCAAGATGCAACTATTACAGCACACGAGTTGTAACTGCACCCTCATACATCACCACATTAACAAAGAGGCGCAGCAGTATATTCACGCTCTAGAGCCGAGATAGCTAAAGTAAATTAACATAACATTATCAAGCGATCCGGCGATTACATACAAATATAAGGCCATCTGTATGAGGCTATAAAAGACTAGCTTTAGTTACTTGGTTAGTTAAAAATCGAGGGATTTCTTATGCAGCCTAGGTTATCATAACTTATCTCCTCAATGCCCACACAAGCCTCAATTCCCGTACTGACAGCGGGGTCGGTCCAATTAAAATGCCTCAAACAAGGAGTACGTTATTGCCTACCTAATTTCTATTATGATAGAAGTACCAGCAGTTCCCGTTGTTATAAAGAGGAACCTTGCACACGCTACACCAATAATCGGTCTGCCCCTTCTTGCATTGCCCCCACCCTCCCCAAGGGGCCTCCTTTTTTGGCCTTTTGACCTCACTTGGCCTTGCCGAAAGCCCTGACAAGCAAAGCAATGCGACCTCATGTCCCGGCGGACAAGAAAGTGCTCTTTTTGCTGTATTTCAGGGTCGGATTCGTCCCCTGCGCGATACCTCTTCCTTGACTGACTTTCTTCATGATATGTGTTGAATAAGGCGTTATAAATGCGCTCTCACCGCTCCCTATGATTTGTATACCTCTTCCAATTTGGCTGTGGCCCCTTTAGTTGAGCAAGGTAGCGATTTACAAGGGCCACATCGAGAAGGAAGGTCCAACAGAGTGTCTGCCAAGGGCCGCGGCGGAAGGAATGATCATACGTATAATATGACCTCAATTTGTCACCTCGATCAACATGGTTCATCTCGTCATTATAAGCAGCAGCAACTGCCGGAAATTTTATGACTTTGACGGCTTCGTCACTAAAAAACCCGCGTATAGGCTTGGCCTCTGGTTTCCGTAGGACGGCCTCTTCCCCTTCCGCTCGGGTCGCTCATCGTCGGCGCCGGTGAATACAGTAGTCAAGACTAATACAAGACGGTTGTCGTTCCAAGCTATTTGGTTAAGCTAGAAGTACGGCACATAGATAAATTAGTAAGGGTTTAAGATATAAAAAGTGTCTTAAGCTGGTACCTGATTAGGAGGGGTCGGGATTATCTTGACCTGGTTGAATTCGTAGCTGGTCTTGACCCCCCATCAGCCTTCTTATCCTGCTGTAGCTCCTTCTGGATGCCACAGTCATGGCGAGCGGTGCCTGTAGCTCCGTGGCCATGCTTGGGGAGGTTGCGGAAGAGATCGGACGACGAGAAGAGGTTATCCACAAAGACGAGATATGTCGCTTTTGGCAGTAGATTTGCTAAGGCAAAAACGACACTCTGGGTCGAGTTCAAGGAGATAGGCTTGACTTCTATGGCAGGCTTCTTCCCTGCGGCCTTGGCTGCACCCCTGTCTCAACCGCTTCGTCGCCCTCCCCGGCCTTGTGTACATGACTTCGGTGGAGATGCTCAACGCCAAGGGCGCCGTATTCTCCTTCCTTGATATGCCCAGCGCTGACTTCAGTTCAAGTAAGTCAAGTTGGGGGTTCAACTTGAATACTTGAACTGAAGTCAGCGCTGATGCAAAGACATGGTTTAGGATATACATATCTGAACCAAACTCATATAATTATGCTCATGCTCCTATCATCCAGAGATAAGGCAGATAAAGTAGAATATATAGTCCCAAGGCTCTATAAACATCCCCATAATATCCATTACGACGCTGATATTGCAAGCAAATGTGGGAAAAGAATTGTTCTGGTGAAATTAGACATCACTATCATAACTTGAAACTTGGTTTGAGAAACCGTAGATCTATTAGACTATTCTCTACATCCTAACATGAACTGCATCTGGGCACAGTGGAAGGCTTCTTTCATGCATCAGGGACAATAGGTAATTTAAAATTGATCAGGCTATATAGATCGCCTACAATCAGGTTACTGCTTAGATTGGCCAGAATTTCTTAGTTGCCGGTAACTCATGCCTATTTTAACCTCTGCGTCTGAACTATCAAGATCCAGCCTCCACATTCTAGTCAATAGGGTACAGTGACCTTTGCTTATTGCACATAACGCACCCTAGTCTTTACCATTTTTAAGAATGGTCGATAGTAAACTGTCAAATATTTCACCTCCAGGAGGGTCTGACTATAAGTAAGGAAAAATAATATCTGTCTCTGATACTTGCAATAATTCTGCTTGCATGTAGGAAGCATGAAAGTGCCGGTGTTCCTGCGCCTTGAACCCCTTGTTGGACGATCAAACAATTGGCTTTTCTTTCAGGATTCAGATTAAAAATCTAGAAGGCCTACAAATTTCAAGTTCCAGATCAAATCATGTAGAGACATGAGGCCAAGAAAACCTCTCATCTTAACAATGAACAAGAAAGTGTAATGAATATATTTTACTGAGTACTAATGCTCAGTATAAACAATCTCACTGACAACCATCTCGGACTTTTCGCGAGGATACGAGATGCCGCCGGCTTGTGGCACGGGCAGAGTTAGGCGATGCATCGCTGTATGATTTTTAGCAGTCCGACTGCGGCTTTACGCGCTGTCACAGCAGCCCACAACAATGGCATCCAGCTATCGTGATCCTTCGTCTCAATAGCCGCCTTACTCTCAACCAGAAGCTGTACCACAGCCTCTTGAAACCGGGATATACATAACCTTCAAAACGGTCTGGGCGAATCCAATATGGCCTCCGAGAAGGTTAAGCGTTGCAGCATGGCCTTGAACACTGATGCGGCCGTTGCGGCCGCAAATTCCTGCCAACCCTCTTGCGTTTGGTCAACAGCATAATCACAGATTCCATTGACCAGGATGCATGGGACTTCATCCAAAAGTTCAGGGCCCTGAGTTTCGAATGCAATCACTGCTGCTGCGGTCAAGACTTTGTCTCGTTCACTCGCCGAATGAATTATCGATTCGACTGATGCAACAGATCCAACATGTATCGAGGGTGTCTGAACTAAATTGTTGTTATTATTCTCCGCTAGGCATTTGATCTGCAGCCTTTTCCTAGTAAGGATATGCTCATCCTTGCATTGCAAGTCAGTGCACGCCGAGCCAAGACTATCGTCGTGAACTGACTTCGAAAAACACTCGCAATAGACCCGGTTTGAGGACGACTTTTGTCTATGACGGTAGGTTGGCTTGAATAGCTTATGCACGTCTGTTCCAGGGCAGTTGTACCTGCCCTCAGGGGTCATTAGTGCGGCCTTGGTCTGGAGCTGCTGAAGGAAGTACACCGTCCACTGCTCCAACCAATCGGCACCACGGTCAGTTTGGAACATGGAAAGTAAATTCTGAACATTTTTTGCCAAGCTAATGTTAGTATCAGTGGTTTTCCTTTGCAAGTACTTGTCTGGCTGCCGTTCCGTTGAGTTCGAGTGATAAACGGTATCTCTGATGACCACATCACCAAACGAAATTTCATCTCCCCAGTAAAATGGTGCAGCACCGCAAACCCCAATGACAAAAGCCAGTTGTACCTTCTGATAGACGGAGCGAATCCCCGTAATTGTGCTGGCTATGTTGGCTTTGCTTAGTGTCGATAGCAAGACCAGCACAACGTTGCGGTTGCCTACACGGCCGGTTGTAAGCTTCCTTGCATTTCTCATGACGGTCGTGTTGTTGTCGTGATCTTGGCCCCAAACCTTGTCCAAGATGAGCGAAATAGCGTCATGGACCAGGGGCAGGGAGCCTATGACAGCAATCTCATAATTTTCGCATCGTGGGGTTCTCAAGGCACTCATAATGCGAAGGAATTAGACACCCGTGTGAGACGTAACGCTAACCGTGTAATATTTTCGAGTAGAAGTAGTGGTAGCTGCAATATTTATGACGCCTAGGATAACTGATCTTATACGGCAACATAAGAGAACCCCACTCTTTGGCAGGCCTCCTAAGTACAACCCCCCTCTCCATACTTTGATTGGACAGGAGTCCTCGGAGCGAATCTGGTTGTTGTGATTGGTCGGTGAAAACTGGAGAGTAAGATGAGGCGAGAGCTATGACTTGCGATGACGCGCCGCGTTTTAATTCAGTCTGCAAACCTCGAGCATCGGCCGCACCAGGAATATGGGGAAGATAATGAAATGAGTCCGTCTGCGCAGCTGCGTTTAAGCACTAAGTTGATTCCCGTGGACCGATACCCTTAGACCTTTCTCACATGACTCAACCACTCACGACTGCATGCCTTAAGCGTGACTTCCTCCATCCATTCTCTCCAACGATCTGCTGAATAGCGTCCATCCTCCATCACAGGGGCAAGACTCCCAGCTCTACGGCGGCCGTGGAGATATCCCTCACTCCATAGCTTATTCGTTATAACATTCCGATCTCTGGGCTCAATGACTTATTTAGATGCTTGGGCGAAGGGTGTTGCTGGGGAAGCTAACTGATGTTGGCAATCTCCTCTTTATCTTCATTCTGGCATGATCAAGTTGGGCCTTACCCTTGGCCGGCCCCGGTGCTCGCAGATGCACATCGTTGCGTGAATTGCTCGAAGTCGCCCTTCTTCATACCTGGCGCTCAATATCTTCCCGTTGTATGTCAGATCCTCATCCGTGATGAGGATGAGGGGCATAGGTCGGAACCACATTTGTGGTGTTCGCGACGTCTCGGTGGTGATATTATCCTGTGTTAAATGATACATTCGGAAAGGCCTTAGAGGGAAGCTAGGGCATCTGTCAGAATATACAGTATAAGGATGGAGGACATATATATTATCATGGAGAAGTCTATGAGACAACACACAACACACCATACATGCACACCAATGACGGAAAAATTAGTATAGAAGCTTTCCTTAGACACATGACGATCCATCGATCATCATGTTATCATGTATGTAGGGACGCCTGGCTGCAGGATGCCCTGTGAAGTTTGAACTCACCCCTCACAACGAAATGGTCTCGACCGTTGCGTTGGCCAATCAAACCATTACGGAGGCTCCGTATGCCTAGTCTTAAGGTTTGTCGCCGATCAGGTGGTGCCCGAGACATAAGTGTTATTGGTTCGAGCCATCTTGTTGACGCACTTCCGAGCGGCGGGATTCCCCGACCGCGTCCTTGGCATCTTGTAAATCTTAGCAATCGCTAAAACATATGTTTTTACTACGGATCAGAGGCTGTAAGACTCATGCGTCCGTATCAATTCTTCATTCGTGCCTACCAATTGTCAAAAACAAATGCCAAGAATCGTGTCCGATGGACTCCCGCATGTGACTCCTATGTCTTTTGGTGTCGCTGATTGGTGAGCTATGACGGTGAATTGGCTCAAGAATGACGTATTCTACTTTTTGGTGTCATTTGATTTTACTGTGAGGTGGTGGTGCTCGTTCATATTTAAGACATATCATAACTTTAATGAAGTGTAGCCTTGTGTGAAGTTTCTAGGTAAAGGCTGGCCGTGTGAATGAACGATTAATATACAAAGCATCGAACCTCAGAAAGAAATCAACCCGGCTGAGTAAAGGTTCAGTGAACCTTCACAGGTTCACAATGCCGCTCTTCAGCAATAGAGATCCCAGCGAAGACGTCCGCCAAAATGGCGTCGGGCCAGAACCCGAAGAAGGGGGACAATCTGCGCCAGATGAGCACACACGTCTACTCCCGAATCGCGTCAACTCGACTCAAGGCTTATTTGCACCCGATGATCCAGCTGTTTCGCCGTATAACATATGGAGCATTCGGGCCTTGAGATATCTCACTATTGTCTTCACCCTTGTGACCTTCATCTGGTGGGTTCTACTGCTAATGTCTACGTTTGCCACACCTCCGGGATTCCAGCGTCCAGGTAGTGGATGGCTAGCCTATAATTATGCCAGTTTGACACTTGCAAACTTGCTCTTTACGCTTGTGTTCTTTGGTGTGCCTTCGAAATCAGTCAGGATGTTGGTAATCTTCATTTCGGTAGGTTTCCCCTTCTCATCCCATGCTAATGTTGACCAAGCAGCGCTAATCTAACCGATAGGGTGTTCTAACTCTCGATATGATCCTTCTCCTAGCTGTGCACAAGATCCGATATGAGGAAAACTGGGTTGGAACTATCAGCGTAATGTGGGCTCTCTTGATGAGCCTGTGGACTCTGTTCACGGATCGCATGGTGAAATGGGGCAAGGCCGAAGAAGAGGAGCGCCTGACCGGACGCGCCGAGACGAGACGTACACTCTTTGAATGGTTCGAGGTGATGCTTTCGACCATTGCGTACACCATCATGTCAATGGCCCTGTTCCTCATCACCTTGACCATCATTCTCCGAGCTCTTGACGCAGGCATGGCACCGCCAGGAAAGCTTTACTGGGTCGATGATGGCAAGTATCGCATCCATGTGTACTGTCATGGTAACAAGACGGATTCAAGAGGCAATGAGCTGCCTACGGTGCTGTTTGAAGGCGGTGAGTCGACGGTTGAGCGAGACTTTTGGTCGTTCGCGAATAGTGCTGTCAACAATGGCTCTATTTCTCGATACTGTTTCGCAGACCGTCCTGGATATGGCTGGTCAGACACTTCTCCCTCACCATCCTCAGCCGGATTCGTGACTGATGTGGTGAGCGAGGCATTGGCCCAGGCAGGTGAGAGGGGGCATTGGGTTTTGGCCAGCGCCGGAATCGGTTCAATATACTCGCGAGTCTTCTCGTCCCACAATGGCGATCGGGTGAAGGGCCTACTCTTGATCGATCCCCTACACGAGGACTTGCTTGACCAAGTCGGAGCCCCAGGGCGAGGATTCCTACTCTGGCTACACGGCGTCATCTCCCCGCTAGGCCTGGATCGACTACCAGGAGCTATTTTTCGAGGACGAACGAGCCGGGATCGCGTGTACGGACGATCAGCGCAGCAGGGAGGCAAGTTCATCTTTGCCAAGCTGCAAGAGAATTTCGTGGCGATATCGTTTACACGAAGAGATGCGAAGAACAGTCGGCAGATCCAGGACAAGGATACGCCACTTGTGGTGATCACCTCAGGATTACATGTCAAGCAGAGCAGTACGTGGGAGAAGAAGCAGCGAGATTTGACTAGGCTGACGGATAAGTTGAAGAGCTGGGATATTATAGATGGGGCGCCGCATGAGGTTTGGAAGACGTTTGAGGGAAGGGAAACGATTGAGAAGCGACTTAAGGAGTTAGTGCATGGATGAGAGGCCGAGGATATGACATTGGATGGAGAAGGGTTACGATGAGGCTGTCACGTCCAACACCTGAAAGACAATATTTTCGTCTTGAGACTGATAAAAATGCCCCCTCTACCGCTAAGTAAGTTCCAAACTATCAGAGGGAGCTGGTGAGTCGAAAGATGGTGAGGACGGTAAGAAAGGGGAACTAGGTACCTGGGGGTTGGTGGAGAGGGTCATGTTTGTTTGTGCCATTTTACTTTAATTTTCATTTTAACTTCGCATGAGATATTATTAGTAGCCCTGGTAACGTATGTCCGTACGGGCGGGAAGGCTTCGTTTCTGTGGGGCCTTGAGGAGATTTCTTTTGAAATTTTTCGTGCTTTATGTTTTTGTTGGCTTCTTCCTGCCACATATTACTAAACCGGTAGGATGCTGGGAGAGAAAAGATGGTAACACTGGGTCAAATGGTACCGAGATTACATGGAGACCGTTGAACGAGGCGATTGTCTCGTCCACAGAGCAGCGTTCTGACCCCCTTGGGTTTTTCTCCTGCGAGGGTTTTCCCCAAGGATGCACGGTTCTAGGTTGCAGCTACTAGCGATCTGAGTGGACATAAGCTTCCTGCCTGAGGGTATGGAAAGCTACTTGATCTATCTGTGCAGGAGAATTCTAGGCTGGAGAGGGATATGTTCCCGCTGACGGGATGCCCTTTTAAAACAATGCGCCTTAGTGCCGATGATATGCTGGATGAACTACATGGAATAGCAGTTGCATGGAACTTTGCCTGAAGTACCTGCTTTGACGTCCAAGACGATGTGCTTGAGACTACCGTAGGGCTGGCTACGAGTAGGAAAGTGCCACTTGGAGGAAAGTGCCTGCGAAGCTCTCCATTGATGCGAGTGGACATTGCAGGTGTTCTACGTGGAGTCGGATGCGACAGCAGTTATAGATAGTTTAGCACAGCACATCCTGTGCTCCCCTAGGAGACTTTTCGGGGCCGATGCCCCCACAGACGAAAAATATACATACATACATACATCATGTCTTAGGCTCTCAGGCTGCAACCCCTCTCCAGCTGCAAGTTTGCATTCATGTATTACGCCTATCATTAAGAATACAACGTATTATGCCTTCCCACTTAGTACTAAATCCGAAATACTTTTCTTCATCACCCTCAGAGTATTTAGCAGAATCTTGCTATCGTCGGCGGCACGTCACGGCAAGCCGGTCCCTTTCTCGACTGAGACCCACTACTGGGAATAATTACCTTGAACAAAGAGCAAAAACTACAATGGAAGACAACCTGACTAAAGATGTGAAAGTCTATCTTGTTGACGTAGTCAAGAGTCTTATCGATTACCTGAAAGACCAGCTAGTCGGGGGTGTATCTCTTTGGTTCGGCCAGTTATGACGCCTACGAACCAGGTCTTAGCGACCTTGACATACAAGCAGTAGTAAAACACCCGCTTGAAACCACAGAAAAGCAGCAAATCATACGTCGCTTGAGCCTGCGTTCATTGCCATGCCCGGCTACCAAAATCGAGTTCGTGGTCTATGGCCCAAAAGTCCGTCAACCCGGCCAACCGTCATCCCCGCTTCGAACTTAATCTGAACACAAGGCCTCATAAATCCGACCATATCAGTTTTGATCCAGCCAATGAATCAAGCCACTGGTTCCTGTTCGACATTGCTATGGGACGTCAACTTAGCCGTTGCCTATACGGTCTTTCTACGGCCGAAGCTTTTGGAGAAATTTCCTGACGGTGGATTCTAGGAGCAATGGCTGATTCGCTAGAATGGCACCAAGCGAACGAAGCGAATTCGGCAAATAGCGTTCTCAATGCTTGTCGGAGCTGGCAATTTATTGCTTCCGGCGAGTTTTCTTCTAAGTTGAACGGGGCCAGATGGGCCATGCACCAACAGAGCTACCCAGCCGTTGTCGAACAAGCCATTGCGGCGCGCAAGACGGGAGAAGAGCTGCCTGCTGCCCACGTCCAAGAATTATATGCTAAGGTAACTAAAGTTAATCGTGCGACTCTGGAGACGTGTGTTCCGTTATCATATATGAATGCAATTCCGTCACCAACTATCTCTAGAAGGTGCTCTTGAAGGCAGACCCAATAGTTAACTGAACAAATTGAGGAAGTCAGTTGTGACAGCAAGGTACCCGACGCTACATTTGAGACCAACCTCTCTCCTAAACCCAGGCTTGTTGTTTATCTGTATATGTCACCACGTTATGCGCAGGTTACAGCTGTCTTCACCTGAGTAGATGCATTAGTGGTTCTCCGGATAGTAAAGGTGAATCCTCAAACTGCCTAGCAAATATATCCTTGACCCACAAAGGCTCCTGGGGCGTCTCAAGTACGTTCTCGCCTTGAAGGCTAGAGATTGGAATGATGTAGGTACTAGCAGATATTGAGTTTCAGAGTACTTATATAAAGAGGAAAGTCGTCCCATACCGATCGTTTAAGTTAGCTGCATTGAACATGTGCACCACATCTCCAAAAATTTGCCTAGACAGCTGACCAAATGCCGGTGCACAGGTCATATAAGCCACGAAGAAGAGCGAGTGCATCAGTCTTTGCGCTTACATCTTGTTGACGAGGATTACCAATTTGTCTTGAGGTAGGAGCGCACCACTGGACAATGAATTTTTCATGTTCTGGACCGACAAACCCCCAATTCGCTGAATCAGAGACGTCCACGATCCAGAAAGCAACATCAGGTGTCTGTCTGATTTTCTGCAACTAAGGGATCAGCATGTACCAGAAAACGTATAGTCTGGATCGCTGTAATCCATTCCCGGTTTCCAGGCTGCACTGATTTTAGTCTTTTATATTTTTCTGAATGGTGACGATTATTCCTGCCATAATAGTGCCTATTATAAAGCCAGTCTTATTAGACTTCTAGATATTATCTAATTGGATATTATACTGTATAATTACTTTTAATATAAGTAAAAACTACTTCTAGATTTTAGTTAGATCTTTATAATTAAGCTGCTAGTAGTTAAATTTATGCGAAAAATATATCTTAAGTCCTAGCTACTACCCAACAAAGCTACAACTCTAGCACTTACCGATAGGTAATATATTACAGTTAGCTAGCAGCAGTTAATTAGCTATTTCTTTAATAAATTACAATAAGGGGGAAATCCTCGCGAATATAGGTTAAGAGTAAATTAACGTACATGATAAGCGAGTGTCACAGACAAGCGAGTGTCACAAAAATCCCTCAATCTGCATCCTCTCTATCTAATCAATCAATTGTTGACCACCTAGTATGTCACAAGCTAATGACGAAGCTAGAATCCTTCTAGCTCTTCAAGCTCTCCAAAATAACCCAAAACTAAGTATCCGACGCGCCGCAGCGATCTATGAAGTCCACTACCGTACCTTACATCGCCTGGACTAAACAAAAAAGTACGATGATATTCATGTGACGTAACCACAAGGGTCGTAACAACAGCAGTCTGTCACTTGCACGCAAGTAATGCATCACGCCGTAACTTTACAGGTGTGAAGTTGCGTCTTACTGCATGCCCCACGCAAAACACGACAGCGTAATTCTCTCACGCCTTATGGCGTTCGGAATGCAACAAGTTGTATGGTCTAGGCTTTGCCCGTATCATTTTAACAGTCAAGCGCCTACACCTAAATCATACGCTTGGGTGTCCAACTAACCAGGAAATTAGAAGATGCAGATACTTATTTGCATACCTAAGTTTAGCGATAACAGGAGCTACTTTAGGACGGGTAGCGTTATTTTCCCCACACGATATTGTGATGATATTTGGTAATTTGGCTTGTGATTATTTAGATTTATTGGAGAACCCTCAACGATCACAGTGACTAATACTTAAAAGCGATGTGGGGTCAATACGTAGGTGTAAATTCATAACAGTCAAAGGGATAGTCATACGGAGGGGTGGTTGCAATTTGGTGTTTACCGCTATTCTATAGTTGTATAGAGAGGCACAGCTATTCAAGGGGGTTGTCACATGAGACCGACCTCACCTTATTAGTCCCCATCTGGCAGCCTGCAAATAACTGCAGAAAAATGCTCTGTATGGCCAATGGCTTTCTAGACGTGTATCTCAGATAAATCGGACACGGATGAGACGCCGCCAGTGCTCTTTCATACAAGCCTGCAAGAGTAAGTCAAGATAAACACTGTTACACCTCAGGCAAGGTATATAAAAGTGTACACATATCCACAATATTCACGAACCTCAATCTAAGGACCCTCTTTAACTATAGTCCAAGCTACGGCGCATTTTCGCAACTAACCATACGATGGCTTATGCTCAATGGGTTTACATCCTCATCCAGGTCCAGAAGGGGATGAGCTCAAATCCAATCACGTTTTGGAACACCCACGTCAACTGGTAAGGTCGACTTGCTGAAGCTCTGAAAATGATCTCACACTTCTAGTGGCAAGTTCTACCAGTACGATAACAAGGACCAAGAGGTCCAGATTGATTCAGTCGAGAAGACTTCCATTTCCTCCGGGAGCTCTGCCGGCATTGCTGCTTGTGGCATGTCTGACGCCTCATCGGGCGCCAAGGGAAGCTTTGAGCTTTGGGATGGTGATATCAAGATCTGCAAGGTTTACTGGGACTGTCCGTGGGGCAGCAAGGAGAACATCTTCAGGGTTACCGACGTCAATGGGGAATTCATTGTTGATGAAGCCGGCGCCAATCTCGACAGTGGCGCTATTGGAAACGTCACCGTCAAGATAGCCAAGTGGCTTTGAAATAAGATCGACGTCACTTCAGACGGAGATGATGAGGATATTCAGTCAGTTGGAATTGTAAGGGGTTACCTTCTATTTTACATAGAGATTCCGGTAGAATATTGCAAGAGTGCGGTATATGAACTAGAAGCACGTACTAAAATATAATGGCTTAAAAAGCTTATAAAGGTTGTCTTAATGTAGATCTGAATGAGCCTGAATTCTGCTCCTTCTACTGACTATCTCCCACGGAACCTTGCTAGGTGGTTAGATACTATTTTCAGACAATGGTCAATAAGGAGATTTCAACTGAGGCTTGATAAGTTGTATTTGCAATCTAGAGATCCTTAAATAGACTGGAGTGGAAATACGATAGGGTCTGCACAAAACGAGATTATTACAGAGAGCTCTAAGGTGAGGTTGTGGTTTGCCCTGTTGTTTAACACTAAGGAGGATATTTATAGTGTACAAGGGTAGGAAACGGGTATATAGGGTGATCAGATAAGTATGGATAAGTGGGAATTGCTGTTTATTGTTATGTATGTCTCTGTATTGTGCTTACATTGTAATCGTAGTAGCCAGTTATCATCTCTGATAATAAACTGGCTTTGATTTAGTATTATTTACCTTGTATTTGCCGTCAGTGTATGTCTAAAAGGCCATTGTTACCTTATCCATATTAGTCGGCCGTCTATCGATCTGTGAGGGCCACCCAGAAGTCCCCTAATGTAGTTCAATGCCTCCACCATTGCTTGCAAGACTGGCCTTCTCATTGCCGAGAGCCTATTTACTCTAGCATTTGAACAATATCTGAACCACGCCAAAACTAACACAAAGCGGAATTATACTGTAGAGCCGCACACCCAAGGCATTAATTGAGTTAAGCTCAAACCTTGACACCATTTAACAATTAATAGATTGTAATTAGTTGCTTTTACAGATTGTTTATGTGGCAGACTAGAGCCTGGCTCGCTATCTTATAAAAGTATCGAAGTATATGGCGGCCATCGACTCCTTTACATAGCTTGTCCCTGCCAGACCACAAGGAATTCCCTGATTAAACACAAGTATGTAACTTTGTCCTTAGTGATTGGCCCTCCTATGGGCTTTTCTTTCCTTCTGCGCACCGCTATCAGGACACAAACAGCCTCTAGGAAATTTTAGCAGATAATACTCTAGACGAAGCAATAAAAGCGAACAATGACACTGGGCCACCATATGAAATGGGTCAGGTCTGCACGCGATCTCCGATGGGACGTAGCCCCAACTCCGTTGTTTCGCCACCGAAGGCTTCCAGCAATATTCTAGAGTGAGTGTGATCCATGAGAGGAAGATTTGAAACTATATTGCGACTATAGTAATCGCTGAAAGATATTTCATTGTTGACTCTGCGGCTGCATCGTTCTGATATGCAGAAACGATTGGATTGGATCATATCCAAGTTGGAAGGGATTAATGTTATCGGTGACATCACAAGAATTATAATCAGAAGTCACGAATTTCATAGCCTGGGTACAGGCTACGGAGCTGTATCTGTCCACACCAGCTTTTTATCTTCCTATGCTAGGGGTTGACGCTACAGCTGCCGTCGAAGAGCTTGTTTGGTTGACAAAAAGAGCGGCAGAAAAGGGATGGAGGAACAGATTGGCAGCCTCGCCGTGTTTGTCAATTCGACACCTAACAAACATTGCGGCAGCTACCACTGCACAGCGCTAGAAAAGTTTATAATCCTCCTCGCCTCAAACTTTATCGACTGGAGCAATTGCGTGGGTGGTTTTAGGGTCTTTTGATAATCCTCTTGGACCTCATATTGTTATCCAAATTCTATTGCGTCGGAAGAAGTTCTAGTAACTCCTTGGGAAGCCCTAGGACGTAAAACTACGTATTCTGAGGCCTTCTGAGTCAGGGCAATGCCGTGGCAATATCGACTATGAGCCTGAGGAACTTCCATTGATTTTTCAAACCGCCAAGGGGCTTACCGGTATGCCCCGGTGCCACTTCCATCTCACGTCCTCGACTATGATACGACTGGTCTTGATGTTCTGGGCACAAAGCCATTGAGGGTGCTAAGCGTGAATCTCGATGCAAATGCAAAGTGACATAATATTCTTGGGAAGTATGACGCCACTTATTACTACAGTTAAAGTGTCTCACTTATTGAAATCTGATACCCTTGCGATAACGAGGAAGTCTGCGATTCTAAAGATGCCTTGGAGGAAGGAAATTTATCGTAACACCCCGCCCCCTTAAAGAAAAAAAAAAAAAAAAAAAAAAAAAAAAAAAAAAAAAAAGAAAAAAAAAGTGCCGTACCGGCGTGCTGCATATGCGACTGCGACATAATGGGGGCAAAAAGGAGGTGAGGAGGGGAAGCCGAACGTCATTTACTACGAAAACATACCTCCTTAATTTCCTTCCTCGGAACACCCCGCTTCGATGTAGCCAATCAGCGCTAGTTCTATCCTGTTCTAGCAGCAGGGATTATGCTTAACAACGCTAAAATGCGACAGCGTGACATAAAAACAGGAATTACCTGCAGGAAATGTACAGCGCATCTCTACTACCCTATTAACCTAGAGCCTAGACCTGCCCCATGTTTATGTTTTTAGTAACTCCTATGTGCATTTTAGTAGGATAAAGAGTATATATAATGTGCTAGAGCTGGATGATATTTAGCACCTGCAACCCTTTAGATGGTCGATGGTCTTTTATAATAATTTGATAAGAGCGGGAAAAACTTGCTCAACAAATGTAAGCCTAAAAGTCTCACGAAGCCCTTGCCATTACTGGCTCTTATCAGGTAGAAGGGTATGTCATCTCTGGAAATGATGAGAATGGACGAAATTTCTGCAGTCCCTTCTTGCCCGCTTATTTCGAGCGGGAAGCTTGCAGCCGCAAGGCAATCTCATTGACACACTATCAATCCATGTCTTAGTTTTACCAAAGTTTCTGTACAGTTAGGAGGACATAACGACGCTTAAGGAAAGAAAGTTAAGGGAGTGTGTCGGAATATCTAGGAAGTCTAAAGACTGTAACGAGACCTCCGAGCAGGGACTGGAAGAGACTTGAGGATAAAATAAAGAGAAATAGTTCGAGAATAGGCAGGTCTATGGTATATAGAGCATGAAAAGAACAAATAGAAGAAGATAGGATGAGATTGTTATGTGGAGGAGAGTGGGATTGAGCTAGAGAAACAGCACCCAAGGTTTAGATAGAATACAAGGGCGGACTCGGAAGGTAAGCTAGGTCAGGGTTCAGTTAATAGGTGTGGTGAAATTTCAGCCGGAGACGCCGTTATATTGCCAAAGGAAAGTTTATCGATTTGAATAACGTTGCGTCGTGCAATGCGTCAGGAAATTACAAGTCGGCTTATTAATCCCCAGGAAACAAGGCCAATCTTGCACCCCCTGGGTTCTTGTCAAGTCCTAACAGATTTTGCGAACTGTACTTTGACTATCGGCTCTACTTTCACCAAGCAGATTGAGCCGTGTATCACCACTTGTCGCAATCCCACAAAGGCCACGTTAGTGAGTCATGCAAAGGTTCAAAGAGTCAGGAGCTTCCTTGAATAGACCCGAAGCTTTGCATATCCGGTTGGAACGTGACGCGTCATGGCGCGTCATGGGCCTTGCCTTACCTTGTTTTCCAGTTCCCAATGGCCAATCACAGCGGCCAGATGGGCTCCGAGAGCCCCGATCCAATCATATTACAGTGAGGAAGGGCTGTACCTTAGCGAGGTATACAGCATCAAGCCACAATTACCGACCCATTGCTGAGCTGGAATGCTGGTCTGCAGAGAGCAAGAGCTCGTCGACTGATAATCGATTTTCCCATTCAGTTACCCATTCCTGGTTACTCACTATTGGACTAGCTCTGTTACATTCCATACGAGTTTTGTACACCCAGAGATCTCGACTTCGGCGCCGAGAATGAAATAACAGAGGTCTACCATGGAGTGAGCCTTTCCCTGAGTCGGTACTCAACATCAGGCTGCACGCACCCTTTGGCACTTAAGAATGGATAAAAAACATGTACTCCGGAAACTCAAGGGCCTGAGGCGGTATACCAACCGCTCATTGGTGCCCTCTTTTTATTGCTTTTTCAATCCGAGCCGCGCATGTCAGGGGTCTTGATGATATCTGTATGCAGCCAGGTGCCGCTGAGTTGCCACTTAAGCCGGTTACGCTTTCGGCTTGCAGCAGCCGGTGCTGGAGGCAGCCAGAAGCAACAGAACATTTATCGGGCTCTCATAATCAGCCTCCCGTAAAATTCTTTTCAAACCCAAGCTCTTAACATTGCCAAATTACCAGAAGTTTCTAGGGCGCTACCCAACAATTACTAATAGGTATCTACAGAAGGCATCATCAAGGCACTGTTAACAGGCTCGGCAGAAAATGAGCCACTGTAGGTTATTCTTTTAACCATTTCTGACCAGTACAAGCTGATATTCTGAAACAGACGCTCATACGAACTCCCTCCCTTACATGGAAGTGGTGACAATGTCGAATGGCCACACTCCAGAGGAGACTGCCGGGGACGAGCTTACTATATACGGCAAGAACACCCCGTATTACCCTCGATGGGAGCTCTCGGAGTCAATAGACCCGCCAGCCTTCCTGGGCGCCGTCCAGGTCGAAGTCGATATCACAACTTTACCCAGACAAGACTACCTTTCCCAGGACCAATTATTATTCTACGAGGAATCTAATTCGGGATACCATTGGGGTGATACATACTCTTCCATAAAGGACCAAACTCTATCACCTGAGCGCCTAGTAATGATCTGCGAGAAACCACCCTCAGCCTTGATTCCTTCGTTGCCATCATCACAGGAGTTGCACAAGAAACCCAGCCGAAAGAGGAAGGTACAGCTTGGTGAACCCAAAGCTCCAAGATCTGCTAGACGTAATGTCAGAGGAGACATCAATACGAATGATCAAAGGAGGAAAAGGATTGTTGCTGACGGAAATGGGATCGACGTCAGTAACGGCATAACTAATCGCAAACACGCAAAACAAAAGCAAGTTCAAGAGAGAAATCGCATCGCTGCAAACAAATGTCGCTTGAAAAAGAAGGAAGATCTGACGAGACTGCAGTCCGACGAACAGGCTATGGAGCAACGTCATAGAATGCTATCTAGCTGTGTGGAAGACTTGAAAGAAGAGGTCCTATATTTCAAAACGCAACTCCTACAGCACTCGAGTTGTGAGTGCACCCCAATACGTCATTACATTGAGAAAGAAGCACAACGTTATGTTGATACACTGGGCTTAAGATGAACCATACTATGACAAATGGGGGTATTAATGAAAAGCGATGGGGTGGATCAGGCATCACATACAAAAAAAGTACTACCTATAGGAAGATATAAAGAATTAGCTTCAGTCACTTAGTTAAAGGTTTAAAGTTTAAGAGATTTTATATGCAATTTAGGTTATTATAATTCAATTAAAATGGATATCCTTACCTTAAGGCAAATGCTTTACACCTATGTCCCATTCAGTGCACCTGATTTACTATATATTACTCGCCTAATATTTTTGATATTATTTATTAGACTCTTTGACTTACTATAATACACTTTTTAGCATAATAAAAGGTCACTACGTTCCCTTGTTGATCCACAAAGAAAAGTGATACCTAAATTATATGCACGGAGTCTTGATAAAAACCGTTCGCCAGCAAAGGTCTTGCAGCAGCCTTGTGTCTGAGAAAGCTCAAGCTGCTATCCCCACAAACGGCCAGGCAGCTCTTCGCGGCGACCGTTGTGCCAGCCATGGACTACGCCTCCGTTGTCTGGTCGCATGCACGAGGTGAGAGTGAACTGGGCTGGTTCAATAGGATTCAGAAGATGGCGGCGCGGGCCGTTACGGGCGCCTTTCGGACGGTGTCAATGGGGACGATGTAATATGAGGGATTTTTGTTGTACTCTTAGTGCGAGCTATCCCCAAGAGGTAGGTAGCGCTCCTATCGCCACTCTTCGGGCATGATAGACAAAACTAAATTCCCGAAACCAAAAACTAAAGAACGGTCCGGTCTAGTACCCAATGAGATCTCTAAGTCTCTACGCGATACACCTCTCTTAACGTGTAGGGAGACCCTGATTCCAAGCTTGCCATAAAACTTATATTTCCACTGTTCGTTCGCGCTATTCTCCACTGACGTCGTATTTGATCAATATAGCCGCCGGACATCTTTCATTGAAACCAATATTGGGCAAGAATTTCGCTTGGCGTGGCCCTGAGGGATGTTTCAAGTCTCAACATACTTGCAATTGCTTCGGCTACCCTCGCAATTTCCTCCGTCGTGAACTGTTTCCGCATATGAAGGTTGAATAGCTACGCTGATTCACCAATCAGGTTCGATGCGACCTACAATAGTTTGCGGGGATATCTCTAGATGGATAGATAAGTCTGAACCAGAACGAGCGAAGTTCATGTCATGGCGTAGCAGTAGCAGAGCGCACAAAGAGGCCAGGCCAGGCCAGATATCTCTTACTGTCGAGTCAAATTGAATAAAAGTGTCTAGTACCTTGGTATGATACATATGGAATCCTCTCATAAACATCCACAAGCCCTTTCACTGTAGCCCTCGGAATCCATTCCAACAAAACTGAGCCTTGATCTACTTGACAAGCTCCCGCTCCTCGCCATAGCCATCAGTCTTGGTGATCAAGGCACTACCAGAACTGCCAGTCTCTTCTTGAGCAAGAAAGTTCTTCTTGAGGTCACTGTAGTACATGCGGCAGATGTATCCACCGAGAACGAGCTCGCCGTTGTCACTCACACTGACATACTTTTGATTACTCCCACCGCCTGCAGCGATGGAAATGTAGTCCTGTTCTTGTCCTGGTCCCCGTCAATGCGGAAGATGAAACGACTGCGTCCCTGCTTAGTAGCCCAGATTTGGCCGTCTTTAACAAGCCAGTAGAGCTCTGAATTCGTCTTGGAACGGATTTAGTAGCTGGTTGTTTATCCCATCAGTAAAAGTTGTATGTCATAGCAGGACCGGGAAGCGTACGATTCACCACTGGCGACATCAGTTCTCTCAGGTTGGTTGAAAGTGGACATACTTTGTGCGTCACGATCGTTCACAAGAGTATACATGATCTTGTTCACAAACGAGGGACCGAGATCGTACGCTTGAGCACCGCTGCCCCAGGAGTAGTAATCCGGTGCCAGACGCTTGACGTGTTATGCATCTTTGGAGGATGCCTCACGCCACTACCCATCAATGGTTTCAGCATTGGGAGCAGGAAGGAGGTACCGGTAATGGGGCTCCGAGGTTTGCTATAAAGTTAAGTCAATGTGACGGGGGTTGTTTTGATGCGAAAAGGATGATTTTAAAGGTAGCGTACATATTTGAGAAGCGCGTAGTAAACCATGTTGGGCTTGGGAGTCGCGCACGCGGTAGCACAGAGTTATACTGGAGGTTATGGAGTGATTGAAGCTGAAGCTGATATTGAAATGAGGATAATTTCATGAATTTGGGTGCCTCAAAGTCCACCTTTTATACTTTACATGATATCAGTAAATCAATGCCCCTCTCCTACTGAAAAGTTAACACTTCAATCAGGATCCAGAGTCGCAGCCGATCATTGCTGTTTAAACACGACATACTCTTAGGTGAGGCCCAGTCACTATTCTTTTCTCAGACATTTCATCATCCTTTTCTAGTGCTTACCAGTGTCTTACAACCTCAACGCGGACTGTTGTCTCAAATTAGTTGCACAGAGTAGGAATTTCAGGATTGAACGTGGCTTGCTGAAAGTCTTGGCTGCTCAGCACAAATGGATCAATGCGAACTCGTGTCAACGGTAATGCCTCTGGGATGTGGAAATTACTTTGAGTAAGGATATGTAATATGAGATATGATGAGGTTCAACCGTCACACAGCTGACTGCATACATGGTTATGCAGGAATTAAGTAGTAGAGTAGGTATGCAAACAGACATATACTTGAGTTAATATAAAAGTCAGTCTCTTGGAGAGATATATGAGATGCTAGGAATCTCCCCAGAATTATGCTAATTTCGTATAAAAATATGCTTGAGATTTTACCCCGGGTCGACCATTCTTTCCATGGTGCGGCTTTCGCTGCCAAGGCTAAGAAGATAGTTGACTGGTTATCCTATCAAACGGGATACCAGAGACAGGTGGAACTCAATTGAGCTAATAATCACTCTAATCTACGTCATCTACCGGCTTGTCACTAATCTAGAACACCGTAAGATGGTAGTACGTTCCTGCAGTGTTTGAGCAACGTCAGTGATAATGACGAAAGAATTCGATGTCGCTCTCAGTTTCGCTTCTGTTGAGCGAGTTCATTGGAGGTTATGCCAACTATAATTTTCGGTGATCAGTCAATGCCACAATATTTAGTCTTCTTTCGGGTGATAATGGGTGATATGCACCCGTGGCGTAGCTGAGAATATGCTCATGCGAAAAGTCAATAGCCTAGTGCAACCGGGCCTCAAAAGAGAATGGCTACGGGACGGTACGGGACGGGACGGGAAGGGAGTCGGTGACGATCGCATGCAATAAATTGAGTTTGGAGAAGACAGGTTTTTCTTCAAATTTGGTATAGTGTGTCTCAGGTCGACTTAGTAGTGGCGATGGTCCGTTCCGAGCGGGCGTCGATCATTTCAAGGTCCAAGCTGAAGTGGCACCTTAATGAGCTGTCATATTCTAACGTCATAATAAGATTGATAAAAGAAACATTCTCGCTCAGAACGGCTGATGATCGTTGGAGTAGCGCAGCTGAAACCCGTAAGCCTGATACATGTGATGGCGGAATGCAAATCTTTACTAGAACTCTTGGTGATAACGCGAAGAGGGTGAAAGACTCTCAAATAGGCTGATGTTAGGGCATTCCGGGAAACCTGGAAAAGCAAGGGGACAGTGTTCGTGATACTTGTCAGACATTACATGTATTCGGTCCGTTGATCCAGATTGGTATGTTCATCTTTTTTTTCCCCCCTTTCTTTTTTCTGTTCAAGTTCTGCCCCTTAGAAGTTTTACCATTTCGGTTGTAATCTTAACGTATCCCTGCTTGCACGTGACACCCAGTGCCTGTTCAACAATACTGATTTCAGTGTCGGACTCCCCGCTTCTAATGTCTTCCACTGAGAGATTGAAGTCAAATCATATCACCCAAGTTTGAACGTGTTCGTAGGTGACTCAAGGCCTTTTGTCTTGGAAGCAAAAATGACAGCTCGTAAACCAGCCAGTAGAAGGTCAGGAAGCAAGCCTATGCCGAAACAGCGGCATATGATTGAAGTCTAACCCGGGTCCAATGCCGCTTGACACTCTGTAACAAGTAATACCCATCAACCAAGGCAGACTACAGGTAAGATTCGATAGTACCATCCTCGCATCTCAAGAATGGAGTTAAGAGACAATCTCTGCTCAAAATGGACAGCGAGGCCATGTCAGTCGCTCAACATCAAGACCCGGATAAGAGTTCCTCAGCTGTTATCTCGATAGAACCAATGTTAGGTCAAAACTATTGGGATCAGTAATCTCAATCTACGAAACTAATACAGGCTACAGTCCATAAACATCAGTGATTAACAGTGGTGGCGCTGCTGTGTCGAACCATTGTAATGCCGAGGAAATATTGCTGTTAATGAGGTAAAAAGGCTTGTGTGAAAGGTTCTAGGTGAGACTGAGAATGGCCAAGGAAAACATGGACATATGCCCATAAGGAGTACCTCATTCGCAGCCCAGATACTCAACCATCTCTTCAATACCGCATCCCAATTCACTTCACTTCTCATTTGTTTCCCAACCGTGCATGAATCTTGGAAGACTATCCTTACGCTCTGCAGCAAAGGATGTTCCATTCGATGCCTGTCTTATGGTTTAGCAAGCTGGACTGCCTTCCATGCTTGGCAACAATGGTATTGGTCCAGGGCTCGACGTCCCGACCACTCCCTCATCTAGGTCTATTGACCTGAGCGAGAGTATCCCTGCATAGGGTTCTGCTGGCAACAGTCGCTGCTGTCCCATCGGAACTGTCAACGATGGCACCGGCTGTGTTTTCCCTCAATCTTCAGTATACCCTGAGAGTACTCGCCTTGATGGCAACAACTGCATCAGCGAGAAGCCACCAAAGTGCCCTGAAGGACTTATCTACAATGGCTGAAACTGCATTGGTGCTGCGCCAAGTTGCCCTCCTGGAAGTAGATTTAACGGCGAAACCTGTGACTCTGCGCTCGAACCTAGATGCGGTCCTGGCTTCAAGTATGAGGGCGGTAGCTGTGTCTCCCTCGCCGATGCCGGATACCCTCGAGGATTTACACTCAGGAACCGCCTTTGCACCTCGAGCACCGCGCCCCAATGTCCCTCGCCCCTCAAGTATGAAGATGGGAGTTGCGTCGGTTCCAAGCCTCCGTCATGCCCTGCTAACACGAAACCCTCCGACGGCAACTGCATTGGAAACTCTCTTCCGTCTTGCCCTCCCGGTCATTCAATCAAAAACGGGGTTTGCGCTCATGAGCAGTGTGAGAAATAGGCGGTCCAGTCCAGGGTGTCCGGACTGGACTGGACCGCCCATGTATCTGGAAGTACTGGACTAGACCGCTTGCCATAATTGGACCGGCACCAAGAGTCGGACCTAAACGTGATACGGCGATGAAGTTCTGGTATTGTTGCATTGATACTCAGTCCCCATCGTATTTAGCATCAAGACCTGCACTGGTCGAGAAAACTATGTACAGAAAAAGAGGCTCGGAAGACTTCATAGGGCGTAAGCAAGTGATGGCCGATGGTAGTATTAATCATCGCGCTATCGTGTCTATTAGTTAAGCTTAGCTGGTCCTTGGCATTAAGCGCATCTATCGTGATCTCCAAATAATTATCTAGCCCTCATGCCACTGTCGGAGACACTGAATAGCTCCAACCGTAGCTGCTGACAATCGGCTCCTCTTCTTTGTCACCATGTCCCCCATCCTACTATACACCGCTCGTTATCTGCCTCCGTTGGTGGGATGCCGTAAATGTCAAGTGCCATCTGCGCAAGCCGAGGCCAGCGGGGCCTGTTATATACCTAGAATAAAACCAGATCCCTCTGCTTTGCAAAGGAGGTATTAACCGTACCTTGGAACTCATCCATCTCGTCTAGCGGCGGCGGTGGTTGGGCTGGCTTCTTACCAACCTGTGCCATCGGCCCAAATAAATCCTCTTCAGAAGGAAGCTGAGTTATACTGAGAATCTCTTCCTGGATATCATCCTCCGCTTCCGGATGAGGCTGCTCTGGAAGTGGCAGATCCCTGTACTGTCGCCAGAGGTCATGGAGTTGTTGTTCTGCCCTACAGATCCAGCCATCATCTGCTCGGTCAGCCCATAGTTGCTTAGCTTTAGTCAGCCGGAGTTGAGGGTGAAGGGCCACAGCGGCAACATAGACTTCAGTGTCGTCGAGCTTCATGTAATACTCGTTCAGCTTAAGGTCCTCGTCCGGATCGTGCCAGTATTGCTCCATTAGGCGCTCCAGATGGTTCAAGAGAAACTCATAGCAAGCCAACACCTCCCACATAAGGCCGTTGCGGCCAGACTTGCGTATTGTGCTAAAGTGCTAAAGTGATATATATCACCGTGAACATATATCACACTTTTTTTCAGCTGAATGTGATATCACGATAGCTAAAATGCTATCGCCCGTGAATACCCTTATCGATAAGGCCATCTAATCTTATCTACTTTTGTTGTATCTACTGTAACACTGGCACCGATAGAAAGCTCCTGATGGGAGATATCCAAATGGACCAGTTTCTATTTGTATTACTTCTAATCTGCGGAAAATCAACATGTGTTGAAGTTTGTGGGAGTTTTTGCAAGACGAGCCTACCCTATACCTAAGTGCTAGAAAGATACCAGGTTCATCACGTACTCCCCCACACTTGCGCAAGTACCACCTAAACGGGACTATTTGCATTTCATGGTCACGAGGATTCGCTTTTTAAGCTCTCCCACGCCGGACATAGTCCTCATGTGAATTGGGAAATGGTCTCATTCAATAAATTACCGTTGAAGTTTTAGAAAGCAGTCGTTCATGGGATGTGGGGGAGCCTGATTGCTGCAGTTGCAAAATACCTATTCTGACGTCTAAGCCTCTGGGGTTTAGATGTATACCCTAACGCATCTTAACACACCCACATAGTCTGGGCATTCAAGACACCAAGCACGCTCGATCGGGGTCGGTTGACGCGTTTAAGAAATGGCACTAAACCGAGATCCGTGTGAGTTTCAGCGAACCGCGTCACCAGTTCGACCGAATCGATCGATTTCAATCGAACGTTTGGGCTCGTTCAATTCGATAGCGAATATATAATGTGGCCTGTTTGATTGAATGGAGAACGTCACGAAATTCGATTCGATATTCGCAAGGCTTGGCATCGAATTAATTGATCAATTCGATTCCCATTCGTAAGATGTCCATCCTTAGTATTAGAAAAGTGACATGGATGATAGTGTTGCATAGGCAGCTACAGGAAACCGTGTTACGATTACGCGTGAATCTTCAGAACAGTGTTACAGGTCTAATGCAGGGTCAGCTGATCTAGTATCATAGCCTCGCTTCTTTACTTATAAAGAGGAGAGCAAGAAGACAGCGATTTCGATAATCATTAGATTATGAGTTACCTGGGGAGAGCGCGCTGCCCGACACTTTCAATATTGAATTATAAGTTCATCTTCAAACATTATCACTGATACCCTTACTCGATCACAGACTAGAGCATCTTCAAAATGCCCTGCTAGCTAAGTCTGAATGTCGATACAGCGACAGTGGCGAGCGTCAAGCAACTCTAATGGCGGAAGCAAATCGGCTATCATACCGGCGATAATGCTACTTCAAACGATACCTGTTTAAAGCATCTCTCTCAAACGCTACAGGATAAATACAATGCATCTTATTTAGGACGATGATTAATAGGTAGTTGGTTAACTGAGTCTAGGTATTTTTCCATCCCAACCAGCGTCGAATCCGACGCATCGCTCATATCATAAATCTCTCCCTTTAAGCCTTCCTCCTTGCGTCCTCGAAAGAAGCTTTACGCGCAGCACTTACCGCTGCTAGCGACGTAACCGGCGCCGAGATGTACGAACAATTCTACTTCACATTATATGATATATCCGCCAATGAGCCAGCATCGCGGTCTGAAGCTTTGGGACAGCAAGAACAGTCCTCTAGTAAGATATGGAAGGGAGACGCTAAAAAGGCCGCTCGGAAGCCCCCGATTACAAGGATGACAAATTCAGAGGTTGGCAAACCATCCCGGCGACGTGTAAACTACATAACATTGCGGTCTGACTTCAAAATTCATCTATCCACAGTGATCTATGGGAGGATCGAGTAGGCTTGCGGCTTGGGATCGATAACGACACCCGATGGAACTCTTGGTATGGGCTGATCGATAATCTTATCCGAAGACAATCACAGATCAAGCAATTCCTGCTTGATTACGATAAGGAGATAAACGATGATATCCTCAACTCATCAGATTGGGATTATCTTAAAAAAACACATAGATATCTCCACCCATTGGCGTCGGCAACTTTATGGGCTGAGGGTCAGAATTCTACATTGTCACAAATATTGACAATTATGGATGGTTTATTACGCCACTATGTAAAGTACAAGGTTTGCTGTCCCTTGATAGACTCAAAACCCGAAGTTGGTTAATTATCCGATCTAGGGACATTACTCGAAGCCAGAGATGCTTGATCGCCGCATCTTTCATTCAATTGAGATGTTCATTCTCGACAAGTATTATACTATGACCGAAGATGCGCCTGTTTGCGCTGCTGCCCTCCTTCTTTGACCCTTCAAAGCGAATCAGGTACATTGAGCGTCACTGGCCAGAGTCATGGCACGAGAACACCATCGCTGGTGACCGTACAATTTGGGAAGAAGAGTACAAAGCTCAGCCTGAGACTGGACCTGCAGAGTCGGTTGATGAGGTATCTGCTTCGAAAATACGGCAGCCGAACGAGTGGGACGCTTTACTTGAAGAGTTGAAAGTCACCGAGGATCTGGGTGATTGTATGAACGATCTTGAAGACTTTTATCAAGGCAACACCCATCAAAATAAGTGGATCACCACTTCAATGGTGGTGTCATAAGGATGAGAGGAAGACTTATCCTCACTCTAAGTCGAATGGCTATTGATATCCTCTCGATAGTGCCTGAATCAGCTGATCCGGAATCTGCTTTCTCTGGTAGTCGACGTACTCTCTCCTGGGATAAAGAACGAATGACTTGCGAGAATATTGAGAAGGTTGAATGTATAGGTAACTGGCTGCGTGAAGGGCATATCCAGAAGGCTGCTGATGGTGGTATGGGTGTAATTACTGATACGGGTTTTGATAGTGGCGGCGATGAAGACTCTGATGTTAATTTTGATTGATTTGCGGATGTCTGACAGTATAGGTGCTAAAGTGCTATAGTAATATCAATCGTGCAAAACTGCTAGGGCGATATTCTAGCACACCTTTTGCGAATATGTGAATATGAATATGAATATCACTTTAGCGCGTGATATCGCAATACGCAAGTGTGCATCTTGGTGCAACTACGAACGGGAATGGCACGGGTCAACAGGTATCTGCACAGGATAGGCGCAGTGGAGATCGAGACATGCGACTGCGGCCAGGAAGAAGAAACGGTCGGCCATATCCTCTTCCGATGTACACGATGGGACGAGCAACGAGAACACATGCGAAATGTCGACCGGGAAATGATGGGTAATTTATCATTCTTCCTGGGAGGCAAGACGGCAGAAGACGAGCATAAATGGAGGCAGAACCTGGTAGCAGTGCGAGCAGCGATCAAGTTTGCGATAAGCACAGGCCGTCTGGATGCTACATAGACATGAAAACATACAAGGTATACTACCAAACCAAACAACATAATACAGCAAGAACTAATATAGTACAGCCTCTAGCAGACAGACCAGGGTTCAGCCGCTGAAGATGGGACGCTGAACACTTGGAGAAGTTGGCCTCCAAGCAGGCCTGTCGCAGGGACAAGCGAGGTTGGGGAAAACGGCGGAATGTAGAGATTGGTGAGGTTAAGCCTCTAAGGGCTAGGAGCTGGAAAACAGTGTAACGAGATTCTGTGTTGTGGGCCCCAGTGAGGCGTATCCTCCGGGGCGAAATAAATTCATTCATTCGAAGAGATAATGATTCGTCCCTGGCTGGCACGTTATCGCTGTGGAATGACGCGAAGGGGCGAGATGAACCATTGCCACAGGCTTCCGATATTGAGGACGTCCATTGGTCACTCCCGCGGACTACCATTCCGAGGGCTGCCATTGGCTACTTCCCCTCCGTCGGCTCCGTGCCCACTTATGTGCAGATTCTCTCCGGTCAATCACGTTACACAGCCGGAGCCTAGCCTGAGTGTTGGCGTGAACTGAGGTCAAATGCCTATCGTTGTGATAACAAGTCATGAGGAATCTCGCTTTACCTGCAGAAACCCCTTGTCTCAGTCGTCTTGCCCTCAAGGCCTACAAGAAGACCTCTTTCGTTGGTAAGTCAAACTTAGTTCCTTAAGTATTCACAATATCTAACCGTAACTAAGAAGCGTGTTTCCACCCAGAATCATCAAGCGCTTTAAATCGTTATTAAACCTTTTGGTGGTGCCATCATGTCATGTTTCAACTGCGAGAAACGGGGTTTGTCCTGTCTCGTGTCTCTTATGTCTTCTGGTCGATGCGACAGTTGTATCAAGGCGGATTATTCGTGCGATAGTGAAGGTTTGTCGGTTGCGGCTGGTAAGTTTCTCTACTCCCGGTGGTTTGCGTGCCTTTGTTGAGATGACGTCAGCTCGAATGGTTGCAAAAGAACAGCGTCGTCTGGAAGAGGCGGAAGAGAAGGTTGAAGGGGAGTTCATGTTGTTGCAAGCAGAATCTACTCGTATCCATAACGAAATGAACGCGAAGCTCGCGCAGATTACTCGGTTGCGCCGTCAGCGACGACAGGTCGAGTCTAAAGGTTTGGACATGTTGCGCAGAGGGCTTAACTCGATCGATGAGTTGGAACAGGCGGAGAAGGACGAGAACGCTGCTTTTGAACAAGCTATTTCTGAGGGTACTTTTCATGACTGGTCAGCGATCGTAGAACAGTCCGAATGGGATTCTCTTGGTCTGGGGCAGTTTATCGATCCACCCTTCGTTGTCGGTGGAAGTTCTTCAGGAGTCGCTGAGCATGGATGAGGCGTTTTGTTGGTTCCTATGTGTTCTCGTTTTCAGGGTAACGTACCCCACAAGCGAGTCGGACAAAATCCCTCAGCTTCCTCTTTTTACATTTAATCAATTATTTCTTAACCACGAAATATGTCACAATCAAATAAAGAGGCGGACATTATCCTTGCCCTTCAAGCCCTTCAAAATAATCCCAAACTACGTATCAGACCCGCTGCACGGCTTTAGAAAGTCCCTCCTAGTACCCTCTATGATCGGTACCATGGGAAACCTTTTCGAGGCGATATTATCCCTAATTCACGAAAGCTATCTAATCTAGAGGAACAGACTATTAGTGACTATATTCTCGACCTAGACTCCCGAGGAATTCCCCGGAGACTTCGTGGTTGCGGGCCAATATCATCTCACCAGCTAGTACCAAGAAAGCGATCTCCCAGGTGATTGGGCTACCGCTACGACCCAAACTGGCTGAACTGACTACAAGACAGACCTTGAGTGGTTAAAGCACTTTGACCGGCATACAAAGACCCGATCAAATGGTCGCCATCGCCTTCTGATCCTCGATGGGCACGAAAGCCGACACTCGGCCGACTTCGAGACCTATTGTGAGGAAAACAACATCATGGACACTTTGTATGCCGCCTCCTTCGTCTCATCTCCTCCGGCCTCTCGATATTGGGTGCTTTGGGCAGCTCAAAACGGCCTATGGTCAGAAATTGAGCATCTGATTAGATACTCCATCACCCAAGTTTTAAAGTCCGAATTTTCCCCAGCATTTTACGTCATCTACTAAGCCACAATGACAGAAAATAATATCAAGAGAGGTTTTAGAGGGGCTAGACCTATCCATTTGTACCTGGAAAGTATCATATCAAAGCTTGATGTGAAGCTACGGACCCCAACGCCTGTTGAGGAGGAAACCAGCCTACCCGGTCTTTGGGCCTCAAAGACCCAAAAGATAGTCCTCGAGGCTAGCTCTCAGTCTGAATACATAGCAAGACGAATCAGAAGGCATCAGAACAGCTCCCCGGTATCGACTCTTGAGGCTCTTAAGTCATTTTCTAAGGGAACCAAGGCAATAATGCATGAGATGGCATTATTGAAGTCTGCGATGCAGATCCATCGACAGTCAAATGAGACCCTTAGCCAGCGGCGAAGAGCAAAAAGAATGCGCCTACAGAATAGAGGGAAGATGACTGTAGAGGAGGGAATGGAAGCAATCGATGAGATGGATACCAATACGCAGGTACAGGCTGAATCATCGGGAAGTAGTGATCGAGGAGGGTCGGCGCGACTGAAGGAAAGGCGCTGTGGAACGTGTGGCAAGGCCGACCATAACACAAAGACATGTCAGATAGCTGTGAGGGTAAGTGGGGAAGAGTATAATTGATTTTAGTATATGAGATGCTTTGTTGTGTTTTTATCCTACGGTTTGTGTCGAAGTTTAAAAATCTTTTGTCCGACTCGCTTGTGAGTACATCATTTGTATCCGAACGTCAGCGACAGCCAGCCATTTTCGGCAGTAGTACTCACAATTGAGAGAGCCTCAAGGGCACGACGAGAAAGTGACACATACAAGGTACGACTTCTTGTAAAATCAAAAGATACATCCAGCATGATTCTGTTCCAGGGTCTTGGAAACGATTGTTAGTACCAAGCACGAGGATACGGTTAATCGTCTGATTGGCGTAAGATGGTTATTTATGTGTGGTGAGAACTCTTCCTCGTTAGTTTGGGATGCCTAGACCAGGTATTTGCAATAGGAAGCCAATCATCAATACAGGTGGCATCCTAAAACCTTTCATGGCATGTGAAGAGGGGTATTAGAAATTCGACTCTAATTTGTGGGGATTTGTCGCAACATACGAAGCGTGGAACCTACGGTGGCGATGTGTTCGCCTGGGTGACTTCTTGCTGGATGGGTTCTTCTACTGTCCTTTTCGGTGAGCCTAAAATCGAGATTGTGGTGTATAGCGAGCAGTATTGTGTGCTCCGTATTGGCCGCGACCCCATTTATCTGCGTCATGAGCAAACAAACACCCCCTGATTCAGGATTCCTATAGGACTATAAGAGTGGGGCAAATTATTAGTTTGCCATCATGATGGGGCCACCCCGCTTGACAGGCCATCGATGGACCCTCATAGGACAGCAAATCGCCAGTTGTCGCTGGTCATTCAGCCAATGAGACCCCAACGGAGGATCCGAAACTATTGAGCCAATCATTGGGCGTGTACATTCCTCAGAAATCACGATTATCAAGGCAACGTGAATCCCACTCGAGGGACAGTACATGGCAGCCTGTGGCGCAATCTGTCTATCCATCATAATTACTTCCTAATTTTACCTATTTGACGCGATCCAAAAGATATCTTGTTCCTCGGCTATAGCTATCCCCAGCTAGTATCTAATTCTCAGCAATGTCCAAGAGATACCGTCCGCTACTCCCTATCCCGGATTCAGATGGGGTAGCATCCAACTCGCACCCTTCTGGATCTTCTTCTACTTCCGGATCATCAAGTAGTGAACCGTTCAAACGACAACGGATCGTAACACAGATAGCATGCAACACATGCCGCAAAAGAAAGATTCGAGTAAGCTGCATTAACACCAACTTCATCATTATCTTTGTCTCAACGTTGGTAACTAGTGCGACGGGAAAAAGCCTTATTGCGAGGCTTGTCGACAACGAGGCGTACAAGAGCTATGCGTCTACGTCGAAAACCACATCCAAGGCCAGGCGAGCAACGAAACGGACCAAATCCTTGACCTTTTCGATGTTATGAAGTCAAGACCCGAGAGCCAGGCCATCCATATCCTACGAATTCTACGATGTCACAGCGACCTTGACACAATCTTCTCGATAATCCGACCGAGAATAAGTCTAACACGACATATTTCTAGCCAAAAGCAGACTCGTGGGCCTACTCCACATTTGGGTTTAGAGTCCGAGCTCATGGCAAGGCATTCGCTATCATTCCCGCCGCTCCAGCCACTCGAGTCTAGTATCTTGAAGTCAGTTGAATCACGCCGAGGCAAACCATGACATTCAGCCTTTCATTGTCAAATTTTAGCTTCCTTCTTTTCAGTTTCAGCTGATACCCTGTAGGGCAGTTCTCAGTACTGGCCGCATATCAGCCACCGACAGCGAGAACGCTGGCTCGCCGTTTGACTTCGAATCCAATCCATTTCAAACCCATCGTCCTCGGCAATATCCAACACCGACCTTACGCCCTTGTGACGAGCGATTGGAGAGATTGAACATAGGTTTTTGGACTACCGTGCCTATTCCTGCCGATTTGGCTGCCAAGATTATATTGTTATACTTAGAGACAGATCACCCCCTGCTGGGTACCTTTGATCCGGATCTATTTGTGAATGGCTTGATTAACTGTGAAACGAGGTTCTGCAGTCGATTTCTACTTAGTGCTGTCATGTATTGGGGTTGTGTAGGTCGCCTGAACTACTCATAGCATCGTCTGTCTCGCTGACACAAATGCAATAGCAAATGTATAGTGCGCTCGATCCGACCGTCAAAGAGTATACGCCTCAGTTCAGCGAGGAGACGGAAAAGCGTTGGGCAGAAGACAAGTCGACGGATTCTCTTTTAACTCTCGCCGGAATACCGTTGCTAGGCTTGGCATATCTGGGCGATGGCAAAGATCATTATGCCTTGACGTATGTGTCAGAAGCAAACTCCATGGGAACACGTATGGGCTTTTTTGGAACCGAACACACTGTTGCAATGCCCAAGGTACGAGAAGTAAACTCTGAACTACAAAATGCAACATCCTATGCCGCCTGGGGCACCTTCAATTGGCTAGTGTAAGTTGATACGCTGAGAGTAAGCGCCGAATATCCAGAGGGTTAACATCGGTAGGCTTATGGCTCTATTTTACCAACAACCCGGCCTATCATACCCTGAACACTCTCCCTTATGGCCCATACCGGGAAATGGCTGTCATGAAACCTCTGAAGGCAGCCCTGAGTCTATCCGCCAAACTTTTCAATCGACCTACATGGGTAACACATTTCCAGTCCTTTGCCGATTCTGGCGAATAATCCACCAAGTGACTTTGCGATACTACCGCGATCATCCTTATCCGCGCGAGAGCTTGAGCGATCATATCCCACTTGAATTTGCCGAATACAAGTATCGCGAGCTCATAGCTTGGGCAGAAACGCTGCCACCGTCGATGGTGCGCTCGGAACAAAGTCCACATCATGTTCTGATCTTTCAGTATGTTGCAATTCTTGGTTCCTTTCTGAACGAAGTTCTTGAAGACTTCTAACAGTACGACAGTATCTGGTTTCACGTAGCAATTCTTAGTATCTTGCACCCCTTCACGGTTCGAGCGAGGGACTCTTCGAGGTCTTTACGATTCAAGACATTTCCTTGTAAGAGGAGCTCGCCCGATGCGGCTTACAAAGCGTCTGTAAATCAACTCAAGCGCCTTATAGTGGTATACCGCCAGAATTATATGTCTTCAACTTATACGATGCTATGGCATACAGGCCTGATTCATGTCGCAAACGCTAATCTTGGCGACACAAAGGACCCTGCTTGGCGTTTCTATCTCTTTTTCTGCATTCAATGCTACGGACGTCTACGGCAAGCATACCGCTTTGCAGAAGCCATCGGCCGAAGTTTATTATCGATGGCACTGCAGCAAGGTGATTTACCAGCGAGCGAGGCGCGACACATAATGGAACAGTACGAGGAAAACCAGTTAATCAACCCATCTTATGACATCCGGGCCACATTTATGGCGGACTTGAACCTTGCCATGACGAACCCTTCAGAGGCCAGCGTGGAGAGCCTGGCTGACAGGTTTGACGACATAGCGATATTCCAAGAGTTTACGAATGTGGGGGGCTCAAGCGAGGATGAGCAGATAGAATCAGATGACAATTCTTGGGATACGCTGTGAAAATCTTTTGTGGGGGAGGCACGCGATGTATTACGGGATAACGGCATCCAGGCTCGGCGCGATACTATCACAAAGTCACGCCGACTATCTACTCTAGAGGAACAGATCATAGTTAGATTTTATTCTTAACCTAGATGCACAGGGTCTTCCCCTGAAGCTCTGTAGTGTAGAAGAGATGGCCAATCGATTGCTTGCTGACCACAATGCATCACCTTAACGGCAACCGCTAGGCTTCTAACTTCATCAAGTAACACAGAGAGCTCAAGGCACAGCTTTCTCGCAGATATAACTACAAAAAGGACCAAATACGAAGATCTCGAGGTTATTTGGGACTAGTTAGCGGTCATAGAGAATACTATTACTAAATATAGCATTAATAGGTCACATATCTACAACTTTAATAAGACTGGCTTTAAAATGGGTGTTATCTCAACAGTTATAGTTACTATAAATACAGAAAGAAGTTCCAACGCAAAAACTGGCCCAGTCTGTAAACCGAGAATGGGTTACAGTGATTCAAGGCTTCAGTTCGGAGGGTTAGTGCGTGCTGCTGTTTCTCGTTGCTAGCAAAAATAATCTCTCGACCTAATATCAAGATAGCCCGCTTCCACAAGACTGGGTTATCGCCACGACTGATAGCGGTTAGATAACAAACGAAATTGGCTTAGAACGGGCAATGCATTTCGACAAGCACTCCAAGTAGCGAACTACAGGTGATTATCGCTCCTCATCCTAGATGGTTATAAAAGTCACCACTTAGCAGGTTTTAAGACATACTATAAGGAAAATAAGATTATAATTCCCTATATACCTACTCACTCATCCCATATACTTCAGCCTCTCAATATCTAATATTTTAGCCCGCTCAAAAAAGCATACAGTCAATAGATCGAGAAGAAGATATAGGCAGTTACAAGCTATATTAGTAAGGAGGACTTCTTTTCCACATTTTACATAGCATTCCGAGAATCAATAACAGAGAAAAACATCCCAGGAGGCTACTAAGGGGAATCTCTTATATTTAAACCTCAAAAGCGTGATCTCCGAGCTTAATATAAAGCCACGGACGCCGACACTAGTTTTAGGGGCCGACGAGTTATAAGTACCTTAGGTATCGAAGACGCCAAACAATCTAATTGAGGCGACTTTACAACCAAACTTTATTCAGAATTGAATCTCCAGACACCAAGGAAGCTCTCACACTTCTAAATCGGATACTATACATCAGATTGCTAAAAGGGCATGCAGAATTATACATCAGATCGACCTATAGAAGTTAGAAGTCCAGATCCTTCAAGAGGAGAATGAAATACTTAGCTAGCATTAATATATCAAGAAGACATATTTAAGGCAAGGAGGAAGCCTAACGCTTCGACAGGGTCAAGATCTATATGGCTAAATTGATGTTGATGTGCAACTATAAGAAGAAAGTCATAGTAATGGGCGTCTTAAGCAGTAAGCAGGGTCGGAATAACGACGATATAGTGTCTGCGGCATGACAGAATATAACGTACGAAGTTGCTAGGTAAAAGTAGTAATATCTTAACAATTATATTATAGTAAAATTAAGTCGATTGATGATAATTTGATTCATTTTACAGGGTAGGGAATTGTGAGGGGGTGGCTCAGCGCGACATTCGCTTATCATACATATTAATAAGGGCCAGATTTTTTTTATCTACTCGCTTATTTGATCCACTCGCTTATCACGTACGTTATCTTTAGAGTAGTGCTGTATTCAGTCTTGATAGTCTTGAAAGTACCTAGGGCAATATCCGAAGATAATCGGGTTAAGATGTACCATTAATTATCAACAGTGTATCAAAGTCCCCGTGCATATTACCTCTAAATTTGTGCCTCGTAGGTAAGAGGCAGCCACTAGCCGGTCAAATGGAGCATCCTAGCAGTCCTATTCCCCGCAACAATCACTACGTCAACCTGACGCAACTATGTAGAGTGCATGCGTCATACCTTGCCTTAGAAACTTGATTTTAACGTCTCATTGCAGTAATAGTATCATTATCAGCCTAGAATATCACTGAACGGTATTTCTGATAATCCTCATTTATAATTTCTATCATTGGGATTATATCAGAAGGCGAATTATATCGCTATTTATCCACGTAATATGCGGAAACTCCTACCAAAGTCTCAAGACAAGAACCCATTACCGCCATCACTGCCGTCAGGCATCGGGAAGCGCAAGCGTGTCCATGTACTAGTAGCATGCGATCGTTAGTCTACATTACTGAAGGAGACTATGGTAGCTTGCTGACGAGGTTATCTAGTATGCCGAAGGCGAAAAATTAAAGTCACTTTCACCGAGCTCGTCACAGGGTTAAGGTAGCTGACTAAGGCAGTGCGATAACCGACGTCCGACTTGTTCACAATGCATTCGTTCCGTCAGTGAATGTCACTTCTCTATTTCGGATGATAAGACCCAGCATGATGCGCTGGTGCACCAGCTTCAAGTCGTTTCTGAGGGGGAAAGCTCCCTCAAGACCATTCTTGATTTATTGCGCGGGAGCTCAAAAATGAGTCTATAAGCCTATTGAACAGTATTCGAGAGGCGCAGTCGGTTAATGACTTCGTCAAAACATTTGCTGATGCTAGCCTGCTGGTGCCCAATGTTCCACAGCGGTTAAGTGAGTTGTCATTGTGTCTTATGTCTCAATTTGAAGCTTGGTCCCACTTAGTCTGGTGCCTAACTATGACAAATCATACAAGACCCTCCGAATATGCCCCCGCCAGTATTGAGAATGCCTTTCTCCCTACCTATCGGGAGCCTCTCACCATCGTGCGCACCCCCTTCCGTCCTCTATTTTATCGCTCCAAAGCTAATTGGCATTAGAACGGAGCCTTTAAGTATCACGGACGACTTGGTCACCAGATTCCCTGGTGGAGTCTTGCCTATTTCCCAGTGGACTACACTGTCCACTGATAACAAATATCTTTCTCACATATTATATCTTTTTTTCGTCTGGGATCACACCCTCAGTCACATCATACCCCAAACTGTGTTTTTACAAGACCTCAAGGCTGGCCCACTGGAACCAGGAAAGTTTTGCTCAAGATTTCTTGTCAATTCCATAGTTGCCATTTCTCATGTATGTTTCGTCTCATAAGCATTTTTTAGATGCTTGATTCGTTCAAGCTAACTCGGTAGATTTTCGTGTCGCAAGGAGTATCATCGCGGCAAGTCCGGGATTTACGTTTCAGAGGTCGTATGTTTGCGGATGAGGCCCTACGGATGCTTGAAGATGAACGGCAGCGCCCGTCAATAACCTTGCTGCAGGGGTTGACAGTGCTCTGGATTTACGAGGTTAACTATGGGGAGAAGACCAAAGCCATCTCTCTACTTGAAGACTTTTACCATTTTCACAGTGCTTTGGGACTCAGCGATCTAACCATGCAGACTATAGATGGTATATTCCCCAGTCAAGCCCCCCGCCTCATACGGGAGCGACAGGCCTTATCTTGCATCGTCTGGGGATTTTTCTGTATGGAAGCGTAAGTGCCAAGGTCCCCAAATCTCTATCCGTTCTATGAGGCTAATGAGAAAATCCGACAAGTAAAATCTCGTTGATCTTCTCGCGTCCGATGCGAATTAGGAAGCCCGAGATACCTAAGACCTTTGAGGATGTCTATTTATCTGTATTTGCCAGCCCTGATGCGCCGGAGTATCTCTGGTCCCCTTACCCTTGCGACCATCAGCCGCAGCAGTCATTATACCGACAAGCAATTTCACTCGAATGTCAACTCGCGGTCATAATACAGGAAGCTTCAAGGTTTTTTACGTCTGCGGAAACTGGAGCACCCGTTTCAAACTACAACGATGTGAGGATTGTTAAAGAAAAGCTGCAGAGATGGGGTGCTGGTCCTCTACAGAGATTTCTTACGCGTAATATTCTCCTCCCCTCGATACTTTTCCTTGAGTAAGTCTAGAAACCCGAAGAACTAGCACCGATTGTGCTGCTATAATCGCTGACCCATTGGCAAGGATCACGTACGGAATGGTATTTCTGAAGCTCCTTCACCGCCCCTGCCGGTTTCCTCTCCAAGATGATGTGCATGAATCGCCAGCGTTTACGTGTGCCTCATACGGAGCCTCCATCATTTCTAACCTCTGGCTGTATCAAGCTACCTACGGGATGCGTCATGAATACTGGCTTGCGCAGTCGTGTTTGGCGGCAACCACAGCCGTCATTTTCAAGCTTGATGGTAATTCAAATTTATCCAAGTCAGTGGTTATGGCTTGTCGGTTACTCTACAGCATAGGTGAATTTCTACCTGTGGCGAACGAGTATCTGCTGGTCATTAAAGACTTTGCTCGTCAACAAACTGTAGAGTTGCCGCAAGCTTGCAGGATAACCTTTTCTGGTTTATCTGTGAGAACCGGGCGAATAATTGTCAGAGGTCCTGTACTCATGAACATTGGACTCGGTTATGCCGATAAGAGTACTGGACCGCCTACTGCTTCTTCACAGGAGGTTATATTCTCTAGTCTAATTGAAGGTATTTGTAACCTTTCTGGAGGGAGTTAGTAAATATAGGGAAGACGTATCTTATTGTATCCCGTCATTCTCTGCGGTGCCAATCGCCATTACTTGCTTGAACTATATATTTATTCTTTAAATATTTATTCTATCTTAGTAAGGCTTCCTATAAAGTAATATCTATAATAACTAAGTGAAATAGTTTTTTATTCGCTAATAAAATAGAAATGACTAGAAAAATATAATAAACCCTCTAATTAAAAAGTTTAATTACTATACTATTGCTTATATACTATAATAGCTATCTAATATATTCTTATATTGCACTTAGTCTTACTATATAATCTATAATATTAGTCCTCTTTATATACTTACCTTCCTTAACTATTACCTTTTAATAATTTACCCCTATACTTATATATATAGACTTTGCTAGTTAATCAGTCCCCTTCCTTTATTTACTATTATTATACCTATTTTCTATAGCTAACTTCTCTATGCCCTCTACTGCTAGCTTAATCTCTTACTTACTTATATAAGGTTATAGTCTTTAGACCTTAATAAGGTATTATTATATATCATTATCTATATTCCCTTAGAAAAAGATTTTAAAATTACTAGAAATCAACTCTGATAAGCTATTATAATATCTACCTATTTACCTTTAGAGGTACTCAGACTGATATTAAGCTATAAGCACAGTCTCTAAGGTCTTTAAAACCCAGGGAATTAAGTAGTTAACCTCTTCTCTAACTAACCTTAGAGTTTGTAGCCATATGTCAAGCTTCAAGACTATATATTCCGGATAATAGGAATAAGCCCGGTACCTCTAACCACAGCACTGATCTTTTCTTCTATTATAGTAGCTTGAAATGCAGCATAGAAGGAGCAAATGGATATTCTATAGTAATGGTTAACATTTTCCTGTAGAACCTAAGTTTTAACAGGGAAAAGGCTATACTAATTAATTACATTTATACTAGATAAACTATGTACAACATATAATATTTCATGCCTAGTATATCGTATATATTCTGGGAATATTATTTAAAAATATAAGGATACCTATATATTGATATCACTCAGTTGCTGTATAGAGCTTGATATGGCTTTAGGCTATTACTGTCTTAGCGTGGAGAAGCAGGTTACTGGCCCGGATGACGTTTAGGAAGATTATTAGAGATAATTCTTGCAGGAACATAAGTTTGCCAAGCCTTTTTAACGTTGACAATTTTCAGAATGGAGATTCTTCTTTATCTCGATATTAACAAAGTAAAGGTACAAATAGCATTCTGTAAGGGTTGCCGCTAGATGGCCACAATTGAGGTATACATATTTAGCCAGGTCGTAATAGATTCTCAAAGATTTTACAGCAGATTGATACATATTACCTACAGAATGTTAGCCACACCAAGCTCGATATGAGAAATGAGACGGACTTTCTAAAGGCCTTACAAGCGGCTGATTCTTGGCCTGATTACATACAACGTGTATTGGCCGACTACTGGCTTCCGGTGAGTCATCTGGCTTTAGATGAGTGCATGGCCCCCTTATCAGGGAGGTCCAAAGAGAAAACAAGTGGCAAGGATCAACCTGAGCCTGTAGGGTCCAAAATCCGTGTTGTTTTCCTAACGCGGCTTCTTTTCTCAGTGGCTATGGCAAGCACGGTAGCTACTATAGAGATATGCGACGCACTCTGGCAGCTTAGGAAACCGGAGATTTCTCCACATATCAATTCGAATAGCCAAAGTAAGACATGCCGACGGTCTGTAGCGCGTGGGAGTTAAGCACATGAACCACCAGGGTAGATGATCGCTCTACCCCTTTCAGGTAAGGACAACCACTGGGCGATATCATTTTCAGCCGCAACCCTTTTCCTAGGACCAATATCCAAATCTAGAACTAACTCCAAGACTGAGTTATGCCGACAATCTCTTATGCATTTAAATCCAGCCCCCTCTGCAGGATCTTTATCTTCCATACACATCAAACTATAAGATATTTTCTCCACTTTGATATCAATATATAATATTCTTATAAGCCCAGAAGAAAGTGTTAATGCGAAATTAGCTGAGCCTAGAAACTTAGAATGAGTTATAACAATATAACTTATAGCATAAGTAATAAGAGTTAGTGCGTTCCGATGCTCACCATTAGCGCGGGCCACAATTATCTCCTGTGTATACCTAGTAACTGGATGTCCGTTTATCCAAGATAGTTATTACCTAACCTGGTCCACTATCGCCACCCCTCACCCCGGCGTTCTATCAACCTGTTTATATCTTTAGTATGACGAATGATTCAATAATTTACTTGCACTATTAATATCAACCTAACCCGTTTGTAAGGCTTAAAGTATATTATATTCTTGTGTTTGTCTCCTGATCCTAACATTATCTAGCAAACAACTTACCCTCCAGATTTACTCTCTTTTCTCCTCACTGTACTGTATTGAGATTCGCAGCACTTTTGGCTGTATTGCATGAATGGCTATTCATACTATCTCCAATGTTCCTGTATTCAACGGTCGCAAGGTTGACACTCCGGTTAATGTCACGTTCCGTGCCAGCCCCGGCGACATTATCAGCATCGAGGCGGGAACTAGGGATCTCGCCAGCATCGACACCATAATTGACGGGAGCGGCTGTACGCTCCTCCCAGCCTTCATTGATGCGAATGTTGATACTGCAGCAACGAATACAGATCTCCCTATCTTTGCCTCTTACGGTATCGGTACGGTTCTCGACATGAGCAGCTCAAAAGCTGATATTCAGGCTATGCGAGCTGAGTCTATCGCCGAGATTGGACTACCTACCTACCTAGCATCAGGCCCCATTGCTACTGCGCAGGCCACTGATGGAGCACAGATACATCCGCGCCGAGAGACAGGGATTGTCCAAGTCCCAGCGGGGGCTGAGACATGGGTCGCTTCTCTTCTGGACGGTCCGACCAAATCCGACTATATCAAAGTGCTCGTTGATCTTCCTGGAATCGATGGCCCAACACTCATTGCTCTTGTTCATGCTGCTCACCGGCATGGCAAGTTGGCTGTCGCACACTCCTTTCAAAAGGTAGGATATTCTCGGGCATTACAGGCAGGGTTTGATGTCATCACTCTCGTGCCTATAGATGGCTTCATAGATACCGAGGTAGCTGAGGGCCTCTCTGCACGCAACATAGCATGCATCCCGACACTTTGCATGGCGCGGGCTATTGTACCCTTGCTTCTCCGGGAGGCAAGAGACGGCGTAGAGGATGTCAGCTTCGACTACGCGCTTGCCAACGTGAAAAAGCTCTATGACGCTGGGGTGCGCATCTGTGCTGGAACAGAAGCAAACCAGATATCCCATGCGCCTATACCAATTGGAGAGAGCCTTCATGAGGAGATGGAGTTGCTCGTGCACGCAGGACTATCGAACCTCGATGCGCTCAGGGCAGCTACAACTGTTCCGACAACAGTGTTTCGTATGGAAGATCGCGGTGAGATCTCGCTGGGGAGGAGAGCAGATATGGTATTGGTGGAAGGGGATCCATTACAAGATATCACAGCTACGAGAAAGATTCGGAAGGTATGGATCGGCGGTGTTGAGATTGACGGATGGGATGCCATTCCGGTCTAAAGCTGCAACTCGGGGTCTAGAATATGAAATCTATAGCTCTAATAGGGTGGGTATCTGACAGTTCATTGGTCAGATCCTGCACGGTCCTTTATTTACGTTCCTCGTATTTCGACCTTTATGATTGTATCAGTTGTTCCCTACGGTACGCCTGTCATCGCTTGGCTGGCGGAGTAATCAGGTCCTTGTATCAGATCTTGTTAACCTGTTTACGGATATGTGCCCCTCAATAAAACTTGTCGCCCTGACGTCACGATGGTGATGGCATACGTAATAACCTACGTTTTGGCAACGCAAACTCCAACGCTACACACCAACCAAATGACGTTTATGGCAAGGCGAGTGACTGAACCAATAGGTATTTATACTGTGTGTACTTACGACTAAAACTCTTTTAACTACCCTCGATCGTTGGCTGCTCCTGACATTTTTTTATCCTAATGCCAGTTTTCATTCCAATGTTCCCATAGCCTTCTAACGGGCTACTGCTATGGTGCTTGGCTAGAATAAATGGTGGGTTTATTACTCTTACCTATCTGCCGGAACCCTCCGACTGATTGTCTGGGCCTGGATGGACGGTCAATAGGCGGACGGGCCACTGTATTCTTCTAAAATGGGACGGGTCACATCACAGTTTCCATGTTTGGTATATCTCTCCGCTATCTGACTATCTCATGCTTTTGTATCCCATTGTCTCGTATGGTTTACGTTGAAGTCCTATTTACCAGCTATTTTACGTGAATAACTGGCTCGGAATTAGATGACCTCGACGTATCTAGGTTAAAAGGTTAATCAAAACTCCACTAGAGTCAGAAGCGAGCTATAATATACCTTGCTTCCTGTTCCACGGGCCGAGTATAAGGCTTCTTGTTCATCGATTTCTGCTAGGCTATTTCCTAAAGCTCATCAATGCCTATTCTCCTTGTAAATAGCCGCCTGTTCCCTGTCTTTGGAGCTACTTGTGCTTCGATAAGATCAGTCTCTGCTTTGCTCCAGTCTCAGTAAGCCATCATTTCTTCCTTAATCTACTCCCTTAGGCCTCTTGAGGTGGTGCAATACCTACACATTGCTTATACTTAATACACTAGCTTTAGCTTGCTTTGGATTTCCTAAAGGCAGTCCCATTATATTTCAATACTGGCGTTTACCTAGTAAGCCTTCACCGCAGGCTGGACCTTATACCAATCACCTATCACCTCTTAACGTGACATGTCTAGTGGACTTCCTGCGGATCATCACACCTCAGGCGCGTAGTTGAATCACGATCTGGGTCTAGATCTCACGACGATAAGGGTGATGATACTGGCGGTCTATGGACGGATAGTGTAGGCGACTAATGTCTAGGTTCCGCGGGGTGGATAGATGGTTCTGCAGTCGTAATGTCTCGACAGGCTTGCTCCAAAGCGGGCCTACTGAAAGTTTTTCGAATACGCCTACAGCCAGTCTGGAGATATAGCTAGCAGTGGCCTTAGTTCCGAATATCGTCAGAGAGATTCCTTTGAACTTGCGCAATCCAGTATATGACATTTGCTGCATAAAGGAGGGTTCCGTATGAAGCTTGCGTTGTCGATGATTTCGAATACACCAAGTTCTCTTTTGGCCCTTCATAACGGCAAAGAGGAAAAGCCACAGTGGCTGGATCAATCCGCTAGCGGGACTATCGATTGTCTTTCAGGGTCAAGTGCCAATGCGGGTGGAAGCCCTCCAGTTATAGAGCTGGATCTCGAGCTAATAAGCTTTCCAGCATCTGAGCCAGACAAAGACATGGCCGCGGGCTTGATGATGGGAAGAAAGTATCGACAGCATTCGTAGATGCTGGCCAGCAATCGGCTAAGATGAAAGAGGGATACCTAATCTTGTGGTTTCCATATAGTGATCGAAACCCATCCAATGCCTAAAAATGGTCGTGTTCGTATTCCCTACTCAAGAAATCAAAGGCCATGCAGACCGAATATAAACAAAAGTTGACCCTGATCAAGTCCAACAACGGCGTTACGTTCCCGCTCGGTTTATAACTAGAGTCCAATAGCATGATATCCAGATAAGTTTGAAGGTATACCACTGAATCTGTGTGCGTCAACAGAACATTGTCACCGCCGTTGAGCGTAGTTTGAAAATGGCTCCAAAATCCTGCCTTTGACAGTTGGCCAAAAAGTCCGTCAATGCTAGTTTACGCTTGGTAGACTACTCGGCTACCATCCGCAATACGATTTATCATTTCTGTCGTGTTGCTATGGTGTCTGGATTCTGCGCATGTACGTTCTGATTTCTTAGGGGGCTATCCCAGCATTGGCAGCGCTGTTCAGTTTATATAAGTACTCTTGAGAAACTGTTAGAAGTACTGCATGCGCCGTGGCGTCTTGGCTCGGCTCATGATTATGTAGTGAGAATCGTCTGTCAGAACGAAGCCAGGGAGTCCAGGCCCTTTTGTCCCTAGACTCCTTCGCCAGCATAGAGAACCTGCAGCCTCTTCTTCCAGTTATCGTCTGGCGTTACCATTATCTCAGAACAATTGGGTGGATGCGGCGACTTTAACAAATTTTTGTGACAGCTCTTCTGCCTTGGTTAACCATCCTGTCATGAACGTGCGGTCCCTAGTCCCTGCACAGGATTTTATCGCTTCGAAGAGTGCTTCCTGTGAGTCCTACTCACCTTCATCAGGGAAGCAGCGACCAGGAAATGGTGTCGAACTTTGAGTTTAAGCTGCGTCCATTTTATTGCAATCGTCGCAAGACTGTCAGCGCGACACAATCAGTATCCAGTGCGCGTGACGTACTTCTAAACATGAACCCCACACCATTCATACTCCAAGCTCTTTTCCCCATTTCCTCTTCAACGGTGCCACTCCCGCAATCAATATTCGCCCTAGTAAACCGATAGCAGAGGGAGCCATACTAAATATGAAATCTGGGACAGGACCTGTCCGCTATAGACCACTACCTAGATGCACGGAAATGTACGGACCAATGACAACCGATTAGGACTCACAATCATTGCTCCGGCTTTACACCCCCAGTCAGTTTTGACGATATCAAAGACAGTCATCAAAGTTTCAAACTAGCAGCACTTCCGTGGCTCTCATTAGATATGAGTTAATTAGTTTAGATAATAAATAAATACTCTCAAACCTGCCTTCCAGTCCATCTTAGATTACATATTTTACCCATATAGTCTACACGACTCTGACCCCCGCCCCCAGTCTTTGATAACGAGAATGAGATTGTATGGGGTTGTGTACGACCTGCCTAGGCATAGTCATTGTTCAATTATAGTTATGCTCGATAGTATTCGCCGTTTGTGCTGACGATACGCTGGAAAGTCATACGGGCTATAGACACAAAGTTTCTGTTATACCCTGCCTTTCGAGCTTTCCTGTGCCCTGCATCCTTGACTTCTTAATCTGCCACACCACTGCCTCATACACCAGCATTGTCATAGCAGAGGCTGGTATAGCCCCGATTAAGCTAGTGCCCATACCAGAGTACAAGGCACGCCAGCCTTCTTCCCGCAAGATCGTTTCAAGCGTGCTCATAACACCCCGAATTACTCGAGGATATCTATCCCATATTTTCACTACCTCGCACACCTTTTCGCCTTGTGAGCTATTCCCACACATTAATAGGCCTCCGCCATCCCTTACTCTTGCGTGTTCAATTGGTGATGAAGGGTAGACTTTCTGCTGCGTTTGTAATCTTGTCCGAACAACTTCGTGTGGATATGTGGCTATAGTTGCACACGTTTTGCTCGCCACGCTAGCTGTGAGTACACCTAGGATCTGGAACCATTCCTGGCCTTCATGCCAATTTCCAAGCCCTGACCCAGTCAAGTATATCTTAAACTGCTCATATAATGGAAACTGTACGGCTAAGTGTGTCACCCCAAGTAGAGCTGGAGTTAGCCCTGAATAGAATGAAGCGGCGCCTTCTCGGCAATACATCTTCTGAGCTACGTCTATGGCAGACTTGTATTCTCTCGGAGTATTCTTCGTAGATTTACTTGACTGAGATATGAGTCTGGTTTTGATAACCCATAATGGATTCGTGAATAATATAGAAAAGGTACCTCCAGTAACTGCAGATATGCTGGAGCATACCCACGTCTGTTGTTGGCCGTTTGGCAGAGGTTAGTACTACCCGCGATAGTTTTGATAGAGTGGATAACAAAGGTGACTTACTGAATACTTTCTTTAGCGAATCATTAATCTTATGATATACTGCGAAATATATGGCCCCCCTAGGAATATTTGCTAGCATGGTCGGTCCGAGTCCTTGGTACATGCCAATGAATCCGCCTTCATGCCATATTGCTCGCCCAGTGCCTATGAGACCTCTCTCTTGGAACGAACGTCGTTTTCTGACAGAGTCAAGCGTCCACAGCTGGAGTCCACCTCTTCCTTGTAATTTGATTTTCACAACGTCCAGAGGGCTTGTTATAATGCTAGAGGCTATCGCGCTGGTGGCTCCGGCAAGACTCCGAATCGAGTTATCGGAGACACGGACTGTCAGGTGTTCCAGGTGAGAAAGGCGGGGAGCTGGTTCATGTGGACGTTTATCGTGCTCATGAATACTGATACGTCCCTTTTCGGCGCTCTGTGAACTGCCAGAGGATGGCTCGTGACGCCTGGAAAGCATTATGGCTTGTGAGAGTGAACACAATGTGAAGTCGTGGTGCAGATGGTCATTTTGTTCGCATCGTTTCGTTTCCAAACCAGCAAAATATGTAATTATACGTATCCCTTTGGGAGGCAAGGACTTCCAACTAGGTAGTGCCGGTTTGTAGCATATTCACTATTATAAAGTGATTTCTCCGCAATTTCAGTTATGAGCGTAACAGCTGATAAAACCCCATGTCCTGCCCATTAGCCAGTTCAATATGGAGTGGTGACGTATCTACCGTACGTTATTTAACTAAGCGTCACAAAGTACATGGCTTATGATAATTTTTGATCAGCCGGTGCATACTAAAGAAACAGGTTCCAGGTGATGCTGATCTCGTAGGTTGCCATACCAGTGACGTAGTTTTGCAATAGAGGAGCGGGATGCAACCGCCTGACGTCAGGTTGCAATCGATCGCTCCAGACCATAAGAATATGCATCACTGTCCCTCCATGCTTACTCTCCCTGACATATTTATTATGTAAGTCTCCATGCTACCCCTCTGAGACAGCTATGGCGCCACCCCCCCCTTTCCTTTGAAATGTCAGGCGACAAGACTTGTCTTCCGCTAGCGTCGGTGCTGGCTTGCCACAAAACACAGGGTCTTCGAGATATCCGCTTCTAAAGCCAAGGGTGCATCTCCTCTACTATTCCACTTCTAATTTTTAATTATCACTAACTTCGATCTACTGCAGTTATAATCAGTCTAAAGGGGATTATATCGATAAAAATGGATGACCCGTTATGGACATGGCCAGCCTGGAAATTTGGCATGAAACAAGAGGATTTGTTCACTAAGCTCCACGACCAGTACAATACCTACGCGACCCCTATCAAAGATGCTGAAGCTTTTTATTGTGACATAGCCGAAATATCCTACGAAGCGCAGTCGACAGCCGAATTTCACCATTTAGCCAACCATCGCAGACAACAACGTCTCTCCGAATTAAATAAATCTCTTGAATCCGCAAGGCTTGAAATCATTGGAAATCCAAAGCTTATCAAGATGCCTCAGTGGGAACATGCAGTCCGGCTCTTCCAAACAAACTCTTTGGACTCCCTCGTCCGATACTTCGCCCCGCCCCAACTTCATTATCGCAATCTGATGTTGCAGCTCAACATAACGCAAATCTGCCTCTTATGAAGAGAAATATATATCTTCTTAAAGCTGGGAAACCGCTGCCTTCAATTAAATCATCGGCTTCTGGAGAAGGGCGCCCAAATGCGCTCACAAAGGCGGAAGGAGAAGCGCTAATCCAGTACATCCGGGACACTGAGAACAGCGCTTTCGCCGTAACTGAGGCGGCAATCCGTAACTATGCCAGTTTTCTACGGTTTTTTCGAGTAAAAGGACCAAAAACGAAGTTATCTATAGCTTGGGTAAGGAGATTTCGAAAGCGTCATCCAGAAATTATCTGCAATCGCCCAAAAGTCAAGGAAGTCAAGCGTGGAAGTGCAGAGACCAATATCCCCCGAATAGAATCGTGGTTTGGAGGTTATGAAGAAATTATCACCACTAAGAGAATAAAGCCTCAAAATCTCTGGAATTTCGATGAGACTCCTGTTCAAATTGGATGGATTGACAGTAGTCCGAAGCTATTCTCAATTCGCAAGGAGAAAAACACCAGGCCTATTACTTTTCAGCCCGGGAACAAGGAGTCTTTAACCTCTGCTGACGCGATCAGCGCCGCTGGACAAGTCATTCCTTATTTCCTGATATTTGCGATGAAATCTCTGCTTGAAGAATACGCTTTTGCAGATATTGATCCAGATACAGTCCTTACGCATACAGAAACTGGGTTTAATAATAGTCAACGAGCTCTCCAATGGCTCCAACACTTCAATTTTCATTCTTTTGCAAAAAGCCCTGATTTTGACGGCTTCACAATGGAGCAATGGTTCGGGTGCGGTCCTGAACTTACAAGAAGAAATTGGACTCAACAAATCGCGTTCCAGGTGTCCAAAAAATCCCGGGGAAAATCTACAGTATATAGAATGTTATTAATGGATGGATTCGCAGCTCATGAAGACCCAGAGTTCATCTGGTACTGTGGAATATTTGATATAATTCCATACGGGCTTCCGAGTCATACCAGTCACTTTCTTCAGCCCCTTGATGTGGGGGCTTATCAGCATCTCAAACGGGCACACCGAGGTGCTCTGTATGACTTCGTTGCCGGCGGCGGACTTCAGATATCGAGATTTCACTTCCTCGGTATGTGGAATAAGCTGTTTAAAGCTGCATTTCGACCTTGTTATATATATGTTGGTTGGGAAAAGTCAGGACTGTGGCCTGTTGACCGAGAAGTCATCCTGGAGCCTCTACGGCGAGCTGCAGAGCAAGAAACAGCTCCTTTATTCCCCCAACTTCTTCATCCTGTTACTCCAAGAGAGGCGAAAGAACAGCTACATTCTCTACAGGAAAAACTTCAAATTTTAAGCTCTCCAACAAGAGCTATTCTTCATGATGTAGAGGCATCTTAAGACTACGCAATTGTCGCCAAATCGGCACAGAAAGATATTGTAAGATTACAACAGGAAAGGCTGCAGCTGGAAGCGAAGAAGACCGGCCGGTTACGGCGGATTCGCAATCCAGATGGTGGTTCTTATACCTTTACCCAATTGAGAGAAAGCATCAATAATAGGGAGCAACAGGAATTGATTATAACTAACAGACAACAGGCCAGAGAACAAGAAGCTTTTATCAGAGAGCTACGAGAAGAAGCGCGCCCTGCAGAAGAAAATAGACCAAAGTTACGAGGAAGAGCAGCTGCCAAAGCGAAGGCATCACGAGAAGCCGAAGATGCAGCTGCTTGGGAGGAGATACGGAAATCCTTCGTTGATCCGGATACAATTGAGCAACAACAACGGCAACCATCGATATGGGAACAAGATGACGACGATGAGCGACTCTTGATGATTACAACGGTACCAAAATCGCATCTTGAGGCTATTCCGAATGTTGATAAATGGCTTGAGGATTTCATGAACACCACCCAAGATAACGAGGCTGTCAAGGCTGCCGATACAATTATAGTTGCAGATGATTTCATCCCGGTAGCTTCAACACCAAAGCTGCCTTCATTACCTACTTCATCAGTGGCCGATGATGATGAACGTGAGATCATTACTTGCTCCCAAGTTGCAGCTACAAGAGGAGTCACTTCTAATCTCGCGATGATGCCATTTGGTGTTGATTTTGACCGAGAAGAAGAGGCTGAACCACTTGTGATACCTCAGAACGGATGGGGCTACGAGAGGCCTTCAAATCGGTATCGTGATGATGATGATGAAGGTTATGTAGAGGTTGGAGGCGTAATTGTGCCTGCGCCGAGGTCGCGGGCGCGAACCGGTCGGGTTAGAAGATAACCACACAACACCAGCATTTGAGCTCTAAATTGAATGAAATTAATATCTCAAATTATATGGAATCACAGCAATTGATTTATATGACATTTATTTTCTTGTAATCATTATATATGGCTCCAGCTTATACAGAAGTCAGGTTATCCGGTTACGGTTTCGACCGGTTACGAGGTTTTGTCGCCCCCTCTTTAGAGGGGGGGCAAAGGCACTTTTCAACCCGCCGGGTATACCCCGAGATGGCCAGCTCAACCGCCTACGCTACTTTGCCAGTTTACCCACGCAATACAGATCTCCTCATATCGCAGTCTCAGGGTACTCCTTATTGTAATGACGGGTCACGGTCAGGATCATAAAAGGATACTAGATAATATTACTACGTCCTCGGCATTTTCACCAAGTATTTCACATGCCGGATTTTGCACGTGCTTGAACCAAGGCATTCCTAAGTGGGGTAACATCAAATGCAAAGAAAGGTCCCAACAAATCGTGTCAACTGCACTCAACAAAACACAATGGTATGATGACAATGAAAGCTTATCAAGGCATGAATTCTTTTTAGCTTAAATATCACAACTCTACACTCCATAGAAACAATGACCGCCTAAGCTAGAACATTAAAACATACATTTTCCCCGTAACGCTGCCTAACGATATATCTCCGCTACCATGGCGGGAACATCCCTATGGGACTACATCTTCATTCGCGCGTCCATATTTCTCTTACACCTTATCGCACCACTCAGCGTTGCTTATTCATTAGTCAGCCTGCTTGCCCGCCTTCCATTTCAGCTCCCGCGAGCATTACAGGCTTGGCTCGCTCTGGAGGCTCTTTTCTATTTGACTGTCTACCTACCGCTGAACAAATACCTCCAGAGGGCCGCAAAACACCCCGCCCCAGCCTGCCGCGCCGATCGTCGGAAGTTATTCCTAAAATGCCACAATAATATTCCCGACCCGGCTCAGTACCTGAGCAAATGGTTCCGCAATGCACCAGTTTCTGAGATTAAGCGCGATAATGTCAAGGACTTCTTCCGGTGGGCATTCTTGAACACAGGAGACCATGACTCGACCTATGACGAGGAATTAGAAGAGTATACCCAAGAAATAGAGAAGCTGCTGGGCAAGAAGCTAGAGCCTGGCCGCGGAAACGTCAAATGCCTCCGGTTGACTCTCGAGAAGGTAGAGATGTTGCATCGAAGCTTAACGTGGTATCTAGTATGTTACTCACATGAATATACGCCCAAGTACTGGTTCATGTACCCCAGGTTGCTAACTCTGTTCGTACTACCCTCTAGTGCGTGTTTGTTGTCGACACCATAACGTCTATCTCTTTACGATACCACTCGTTCAACTTTCATCGCACGTCGTTTCCGCACTTTCTCGCCACCTTTCCCCTACGTCTTTTCACTTTGTTTGCGACCTACACCTCCCATGCGAACAACCTTACTTACTGGCACCGTCCACATACGTCCAAGACAAGGCTGCCTCTTCTATTCATTCACGGCATCGGCGTGGGGCTTTACCCATACATAAACTTCTTAGCCGACATCAATGCCCATTTTGACGAGAATTCTTCAGATGGGCAGGTTGGCATTATCGCTATAGAAATTATGTCGGTAAGCTCTAGGATAACATACGAGGCAATGTTGAAAGATGAAATGTGCGATGAGATTCGGCGCATATTGACCGCACATGGGTGGGAAAAGTGTGTCTTGGCATCACATTCGTAAGTACCACTCCTGAAGTGACTCCACTCCCTTACCCATTTGACATTGACGGTGGAAAGCTACGGAAGCGTGGTTGCCGCGCAACTCCTTCGTAGCCCGGAGATCTCACAGCATATTGGCCCCGCATTGTTTATTGACCCCGTGTCTTTTCTACTTCATCTACCTGACGTGGCCTATAATTTTGTATGCCAGCTCTGTCCCCAAATAAACTGATGACACTGACTAAACTCTAATGCTTTAGATATGTAGACGGCCAAGTCAACCTAATGAGTATCTACTCTCCTACTTTGGTTCCAAGGATATAGGCATAGCTCATACGCTATTCCGCCGTTTCTTCTGGGCTGATAACTTATTGTGGAAGGAGGACATCCGAGATCATCCCGTGACTGTGGTCTTGGCCGGCAGAGACAGTGTGATCGATACGAAAGCAATTCGGGCATATTTGCTGGGTTCAGACAATTGGACCTTAGAAACTACGGACTTAAGGGATTTCGGGCAGAAAGGTGAGAGATTGGACGTGGTCTGGTTTCAAGATCTGGACCACGGCCAGGTCTTTGATGAAAAGAGGAGAAGAAGCAGTCTGGTTGAGATTGTCAATAGATCGACCAACAAGGTATAGATAGCCAAAAAGAGTTGCACAGGGCATAATAATGGAAACCTGGCAATCAGCCCGCAGCTTTCCCCAAAACTCCAGTAGGGATAGCCCAGAATGTCAAAGCGATGATAATATAGAGTCCCACAAGCTGCAGCCTGATTAGTATGCTGTAGGTATAGAAGACCAGGGCAACTTAAACTCACCATGGCTCCCTCCAAATAGTTAGATTTCCCATCCTGCACTGTGCCCGTCACGACTAACACAGATACAGCGAAGATAACTGTCTCAACTTCACCAAGCATTAGCAAGCGTGTTAAAAGTTGCTTATGTGCTTATGATAACTCACGAATATTGAAATTCAAGCCCATCGGCACATTTATTGCCCAGCCCAAGACAACCAGCAACGGCGTAACCAGCAGCGCAATCTGGATGCTGGATCCGATTGCAACACCCGTGGCCTTGTTTCCATGTCACCAATCAGTTCACAATAAAACAACAAAGTAAAGAAGCAGGTTGCCACTCACCAAATCCATCTTATTCCTTACAGCCATTACACACGCCGTGGCGTGCTCGGCTGCGTTGCCAACAATGGGGATCAATATCAAGCCAATAAAGCTCTTGCTAGTATGCGCGTCTTTGGCGATGCTGTCGATACTGCCAACCAAGTAATATGCACAGAAGGAGATAACAACGGTCACGGCAACCAGTACCGCTGTAGCAGACCAATGATTCATTACTGATTCAGGCTCGTCCGCTTCCTCGCCAAGGGAGGAAGTTCCACCGCTCCCCTCGCTGAATAGATTCTTGTGCGTCCGCAGCTGGAAGCAAAGATACAGGGCGTACAGGATAAGAAGGATGATGGCCGTCCCGCGTGAGTGCCAAAGGATGGATTCGGTTTTACCATGCTGATCTGAGCTGTCGAGGATGCTGTAGAGCTACATGTCGACATTAGTGTTCTTCCCGATGCTGATTGTATCACAGTTCTTTGAGCACTGGGCTCTGGGAGGCTGCTCACAGTAGCGGGAATGATCATTGAGGCGGCTGATAGCGCTAACAAGGAGCATGTTGTTTGTGCCATCGCACTGGTGAAGGTCTGCTCGGTGCCGTTGCCTGAGTCATCCTTCATGTTGACAAGGCCGCCGAGAAGAAAGCTGCTGCCCATGACAAGAAGAAGATTGGATAAAATGGAACCAAGCATTGACGACTGCACGACTTCGATTTGGTTTTTCTTTAGGGCGACAATACTCACGATAAGCTCAACTGCGTTGCCAAAAGTGGCATTCAGCAGCCCTCCTAATGTCTCGCCAAGTGGGATAGAAATCTCTTCCGTAGCAAAGGATAACACCGCTGCCAGGGGAATAATGGCAATGAAGTTCAGCGAGAACACAGCCGCAGGGCTCCAACCAAGCACGCCAGCAATGATACCCAATGGCACGAATGGGAGAAGGACGTTGACGTAGTCTATCGCGTCAGTTCAGTCGTAGTTCAACCAAGCGCAGGCACATGCTTACTGCTCATTAGCGTAAGTTTAGTGATATGGAAAGTATTTGCTGGCCATTTGATCAGACGATTATGACTGTCTTTGCCAGGCGTGCTTGCGCCATCAAATAAGCGCCTTATGAATCCATGGCGCTCCTCATCCACGGGTGGTACGTGAAGCAGCGGGGATCCTTCGTAGTAGAGCCCAGGGTTGGCGGCTTCATGGTCGCTGGAGATGCGGCTGACCCTTCGGCTGGAGTCTCTACCTGACCAAGTGCGGCGGACCTGCTTGCGAAAGGCTGGGTAGGCTGTTTGCGCGGAAAAGATTAGCTAACGATGGCGTGTGCAGCTTGGGCGCGAGTTTCAAATGATAGGAGCATAGTAGTAGTAGTAGTAGTAGTATTTATTACGCCCGGGA